>CAUYTI010101926.1:0-39832 GCA_963575145.1 Galago senegalensis | reverse complement strand
AGGCTCGCCAAAAAAACACAACAATGACGGCTGCAACCAAAAAATAGCCAGGTGTTGTGGAGGGCACCTGTGGTCCCAGCTACTTGGGAGGCAGAGGCAGGACACTCGCTTGAGCCCAGGAGTTGGAGGTTGCTGTGAGCTGTGATGCCTCAGCACTCTACCCAGGGCAACAACTTGAGGCTTTGTCTCAAAAATAAATAAATAAATAAGAAATCGCCACAGCCACCCCAGCTTTCAGCAGACCCCACCCTGATCAGTCAGCAGCCATTGACATCAAGGCAAGATCTTCCACTAGCAAAAAGATGATGACCTGCTGAAGGTTCAGATGATCATTAGTACTTTTTTTTTTTTGAGACAGAGCCTCAAGCTGTCCCCCTGGGTAGAGAGCCGTGGCATTACAGCTCACAGCAACCTCCAACTCCTGGGCTCAAGCAAGTCTCTTGCCTCTGCCTCCCAAGTAGCTGGGATCACAGGCGCCCGCCACAACGCCGGGCTATTTTTTGGTTGCAGCCATCACTGTTGTTTGGCAGGTCTGGGCTGGGGATTCGAACCCGCCACCTTAGGTGTACGTGGCTGGCGCCTTAGCCAGTTGAGCTATAGGCGCCGAGCCGATCATTAGTACTTTTTACCAATAAAAAATTTTCAAGTTGAGATTGTACACAAAAAAATTTAAAAATTTTAAAATGGATATACAGTACATTATTTCAGACGAGATGCTATTGCTCACTTAAGAGACTGTAGTATGTACAAACACAAATGCCTGTTCTTTTATCAATACACAGCACAGACATATTTATGGGGTACGAGAGACAGTCATGCACAACATGCATAGTGATTGGGTCAGAGTCTTTAGGGCACCTGTTACCTTGAGTATTTGCCATTTTTATGTGTTGGTATTATTTCAAGTCCTCTCTTCTAGTTACTTTGAAATATAAACATTACATACTCTGGGACACCAAAAAATTCTTCTGGCCCATTTTTCTTTTCTTTTCTTTTCTTTCTTTCTTTCTTTCTTTTTTTTTTTTTTTTTTTGAGACAGAGTCTCACTGTAGCCCTGAGTAGAATGTCATGGTGTCATAGCTCACAGCAACCTCATACTCAAGGGCTGAAACGAATGTCATGGTGTCATAGCTCACAGCAACCTCATACTCAAGGGCTGAAACTATTCTCTTGCCTCAGCCTCCAAAGTAGCTGGGACTACAAGCACCTGCCACAATACCTGGGTGGTTTTTCTACTTTAGTAGAGACAGGGTCTCACTCTTTCTCAGGCTGGTCTCAAACTTCTGAGCTCAGGTGATCCATCTGCCTCTGCCTGCCAAAGTCCTAGGATTATAGGCCTGAACCACTGTGCCCAGCCTCTTGTTTTTTTGTTTGTTTGTTTTGTTTTGTTTTGTGTTTTTAACCAGATAGTCTTGCTTTGTTGCCCAGGCTGGTCTCAAACTCCTGGCCTTAGGTGGTCTGCCTGTCTCAGCCTCTCAAAATGCTAAAATTACAGGAATGAGCCACCAAGCCCCCACCACATTATTTAACAATATTAGTGATAAAACATCATTTTATGTATTATCTATAAATTAATTTTTAAGATCTTTTAAAAATAATCTGAGCTAGCCATCGTGTTTCACACCTATAATCCTAGCACTTTGGGAGGCCAAGGCAGGTGGCTTGCTTGAGCTCAGGAGTTCAAGACGGGCCTGAGCAAGAGCAAGACCCTGTTTCTAAAGAATAAATAAATAAATAAAAATAAATCTGATTTTTTCTAAGCTACCAATACTATTGTGTGAGCTTTGGTAACATTGCTATTTTTGATCCTAAGAGAAACTGCCAACAAAGGACTACTAACAATAGGACTCCAGCTTTATCCTCCAGTGGTCCTCAGAGGGTTTGTTCATTCAAGTACCACAGGGTTGTGGCTATTGTTCACAATACTAGGAAAAACAAACATATTCACAGCATGACCAGGGGATGACAACTATGTCGGGACTGCTGGTTGGCCATCAGTGATTTCAGAGAGGTTGAATTTTTAAAGAAAGCCCTTAGAATAGATCAAATAATGTAATCCCCATTCTGACTCACAGAATCATGGCAGTAAAGCTACTTGCTGAGAAAGAAAGACAGCAGGAGAGAGAGGGTCTCCAGTAGTATTTACTCATTACATTTTCTTACCATATTTTAAAATCTATGTAATAAAAAATGGAGAACATCAGAGAACCAGGAGCAGTGGCACACATCTACAGTTACAGCTAACAGGAGGCTGAAGTGGGAGGGTCCCTTGCGTTCAGGAGTCCCAGACCAACATGAGCAACAGCGAGACACTATGTCTATTAAAAATATAAAAATTGGCCAGGCATCATGGCAGGTACCTACCAGCTACATGGGAGGCTAAGGCAAGAGGATTAGGACACTGAGGCCGGATTGGGAGGCTGAAGCAGGAGGATGGCTTGGACCCAGGAGTTTAAGGTTGCTGTGACTTATCATGGCCACTGCTTTCTAGAGTAGGCAACAGAGTGAGACTCTGTCTTGAGAGAGAAAGAGAGAGAAAGAAAGAAAGTCTCAATTATTATACAAAGTCTCCTTTCCCATCAAAAGAGAAAGTAGCATAATTATCCTTTTTATTTATTTTATTTTATTTTTAGACAAAGTCTCACTCAGAGTACCCTGGCATCACAGCTCACAGCAACCTAAACTCTTGGGCTCAAGCAGTCCCCTTGCCTCAACCTCCTGAGTAGATGGAACTATGGGTGCCTGCCATGACACCTGGCTCATTTTTCTATTTTTAGTAGAGAAGTTCTCTCTCTTGCTCAGGCTGGTCTCGAACTCTTGAGCTTAAGCAATCCACTTGCCTCAGCCTCCCAGAGTGCTAGGATTACAGATGTGAGCCACAAGGCCCAGCCAGGGATAACTATTTTTCACCATCTTTTGGGATAATCTTCCATTTAATTTTGACTAAAGTAACATTTCGTCATTGTATAGTACCTGCCCCACACAAGTATTAGTTTAAGTTTTCGTGTTTTGTTAGTGTAGCACTGTAGAAACATCTTGAATAATAAGATACCACTTGTAAATGACTAATATGTAGGCAAAGCCAGATATCACGAAGCTTTAAAGAAAAATTACCATGTGTAACATAATTTGACATAATTGCAGTATAAACTCTTTAGAAATCAAGACTTGATAAAACTAAGAAGCAAAAGTTATTTCAGAAAACACTAAACTGGGCGGCACCTGTGCCTCAGTGGGTAGGGCGCTGGCCCCATATACTGAGGGTGGTGGGTTCAAACCCGGCCCCGGCCAAACTGCAACAAAAAAATAGCCGGGCACTGTGCTGGGCACCTATAGTCCCAGCTACTCAGGAAGCTGAGGCAAGAGAAACCTAAGCCCAAGAGCAGGAGGTTGCTGTGAGCTGTGATGTTGTGACATTCTACCGAGGGTGACAAAGTGAGACTCTGTCTCTAAAAAAAAAAAGAAGAAGAAAAGAAAGAAAGAAAAAGAAATCACTAAACTGGCTCAGCACCTATAGGTCAGTGGTTAGGGGTCTGGCCCCACACACCAAGGCAGGCAGGTTTGAACCTGGCCCGGGACAACTGCAACAAAAAAATAGCCAGGTGTTGTGGCAGGTGCCTGCTGTCCCCGCTACTTAGGAGGCTGAGGCAAGAGTTTGAGGTTGCCATGAGCTGTGATGCCACTGCACTCTACCTAGGGGGACATAGTGAGACTCTGTCTCAGAAAGTAAAAAAAACAAAACCCTAAACTGAGCCATTTTGTTTCCAGCCTGCTCCGTTTATTATTATTGTTGTTGTTGGTGTTGTTCGTATCTTTCCAAATGCCTCTCAGTTTTCCTGGGGAATCTAATGCAGAAATCGATACCCCAAGAAAATTCTTTTAACTCCTTCAATGTAGCAACAATTGACTGGCTATCATTTTATCATTTTAGTGAAAATATTGATGGTTATCTGTTGAATGAGGTGCTGTTTTCAGGGCATATCCTTCCTGTGAACAAAAGAACTCTAACGGTGCTGTCACCAGGCACCAAGTTCAAAAACCCAGCTGCCAAGTCCAGGCTGGCCGCCCGCCCAGGGGAGCTGGAACCAGAGTCAGGAAGGCAGGGGTTCTTGGCAATGACACATGACTAATTATGTGCATGATTTAGATAGGGCTGTTAGAGTCCCTGATCCTGCTCACTGTGCTTTTCCTGACTTGCTGCCTCTCACCACCCCTGTATTACTTACCTGTAAAATGAAAATGAGTGTCCAAACTAACCCTTCCTTAACTTCATCTGTTATGTCTCGACGTTGCTTTCCTATGCTCAGGTTGTTGAGGGTGAGAACTATGTTTCCTCAGTTTTCACACCCCAGCACAGTTCCTGGCATGTAGTGGTCTAAATATACTTCCAGAGAAAGGGTTACACTTGTCAATTCTAGATGTCAATGTTTTATTTATTCATAAAACAGCCTCGATGTGGTGATTCATGCCTGTAATCTCGGCACTTTGAGAAGTCTCAGTGGGACAATCTCTTGAAGCCACGAGTTTGAGACCAGCCTGGGCAACATAGCAAGATGTCCATCTCCAAAGAGATTTTCTTAAAATTAGCTAGGCATAGTGGTGCTTGTAGTCCTAGCTACCTGGAAGGCTGAGGTGGGAGAGATACTTGAACCTAGAAATTTGAGATTATATTGAGCTATGACCATACAGTGGTATTCCAGCCTAGGTTATAGAGCAAGACCTTATTTCTAAAATAATAATAAAAATCCAATGTTGTATGTCCCCAATGGAGAGATTTCTTTTTTTCAATAAATGATTTATTTATTTATTATTTATTTTGAGACAGAGTCTCACTCTGTCACCTGGGCTAGAGTGCTGTACCCTCAGCCTAACTCATAACAACCTCCAATTCCTCAGCCGTCCTCCTGCCTCAGCCTCCTGAGCAGCTAAGAGTACAGGTGTGCACCATCACAACCAGGTAATTAAAATGTATTTAGTTGTTTGTTTTAGGATATAAAAGTATAAGTTTATTCTATCTTAGATAGAGAGGGAGTGAGGAAGTAAGAGAGGAAAAGACAGTTGGAAAAGACACAGAGAAGAGAGGAGAGAGATGGCATGGCATCCCAACACAAGCCCCCCACGTAGAGATGGCAGGTGCCTGTAGTCCCAGCTACGTGGGAGGCTGAGGTAAGAGAATCACTTAAGCCCAAGAGTTTGAGGTTGTTGTGAGCTGTGATGCCACAGCACTCTACCAAGGGTGACATAGTGAGACTCTGTTTAAAAAAAAAAAAAAAAAATTCCAGGCAAAGTGGCGTGTGCCTATAGTCCCATCTACTCAGAAAGCCAAGGCAGGAAAATTGCTTGAGCCCAGGTGTCTGAGGTTGATGTGAGCTATGCTCATATGACTGTACTCCAGCGTGGGTGATACAGTTTGAGGGTAGCGTGCCTCTTAAGAAAAGGGAAAAAAAGAAAAGAAAGGAAAAGACAAAAAGAGAAAAGAGGCTTGGCGCCTATAGCTCAACCAGCTAAGGCGCCAGCCACATACACCTAAGGTGGCGGGTTCGAATCCAGCCCGGACCCGCCAGACAACAATAACGGCTGCAACCAAAAAATAGCCAGGCGTTGTGGCGGTCACCTGTGGTCCCAGCTACTTGGGAGGCAGAGGCAAGAGACTCGCTTGAGCGAGTTGAGTTGGAGGTTGCTGTGAGCTATAATGCCACGGCACTCTACCCAGGGGGACAGCTTGAGGCTCTGTCTCAAAAAAAAAAAAAAAAAAAAAGAGAAAAGAAAAGGTAGAAAAAAGAATGATTCCATAGAAGAATAGCATAAAACTCATCATTACGGTAAGTGATTATATCCTTAAGTCTTAATGAAGCCATTGTCTAGTCACCAACCAAATCATAGAATTACGACCAAAGTAAGGACTCATTCTACAAGGAAAACAGCATTATAATGTAGAAGATCAAAACTCACTTTGGAAATTTTAAGGAATTTGAAGACCTAAGAATCTTGTAATACCCCAAAAATCTCTATTTGTCTTCAAAATAGTGCTGGCTCAGTGCCTGTGGCTCAAGTGGCTAAGGCACCAGCCACATACACCTAAGGTGGCGGGTTTGAATCCAGCCCGGGCCAACAAACAACAATGACGGCTGCAACCAAAAAATAGCCAGGCGTTGTGGCAGGTGCCTGTGGTCCCAGCTACTTGGGAGGCTAAGGCAAGAGACTTGCTTGAGCCCAGGAGTTGGAGGTTGCTGTGAGCTGTGATGCCATGGCACTCTACCCAGGGGGACAGTTTGAGACTCTGTCTCAAAAAAATCAAAACAAAACAAAACAAAATAGTGCTGATTCTGCAGTCTGCCATCAGGCTCAGTGAACCCAAGATTCCCACACTGCTGTCTCTTTTTAAAAACTCTTGATAAGGGGCGGGGCCTGTGGCTCAGTGGGTAGGGTGCTGGCCCCATATACCAAGAGTGGCGGGTTTGAACCCAGCCACAGCCAAACTGCAACAAAAATATAGCCAGGCATTGTGGAGGGCACCTGTAGTCCCAGCTACTCGAGGCTGAGGCAAGAGAATCGCCTAAACCCAGGAGTTGAAGGTTGCTGTGAGCTTTGATGCCTAAGGCACTCTACCAAGAGCAATAAAGTGAGACTCTATCTCTAAAAATAATAAAAAATTTTGATGTTTGAAGTTCTATGTACCAAGGTCATAAACTATATTATGAATTTATAGTTTCAGAACATTTCCTTTTTGTTTGCTTCAAGTCTTTCTCTACTTTTGAGATCCCAAAACAGTGTGAAGAGGAGGAGGAGAAAGAGAGGGGAAAAGGTGGAAGGGGAGGAGGAAGAGGAGGAGGAAGGGGAGGACGTGATGAACACGCAGCTCTCCTATCTGCTGAATCCTGCAGAAGAGGCCTGGGGGTCCCTTTTAACACAATGCTCCCGGGAGCACCTACCAGCAGGCTGGCCTGGGAAGAAACACACTTGCTTTCCCTGTCTAGCTGTGAATTTGTTCAATTCAGTTCTCCCTTTCTGTCTCTCTTGTGGAACTCATGAGAAGTATCATTAACAGACACCGCTGAGTTCCCACTGGTGTCTCCACAGTTGTCAAATGCCTGAGGCCTTGACGGCTTCTCCATTCTTGGTACTCCCACTCCAGAGAGAATATCACAGCACACGTGAGTGACAATAACATGCTAATTCCTGCTCTAATTTAGTTTTTTAAAGTAATTTGCATG
Organism: Galago senegalensis; assembly: GCA_963575145.1. Classification (NCBI taxonomy): domain Eukaryota; kingdom Metazoa; phylum Chordata; class Mammalia; order Primates; family Galagidae; genus Galago; species Galago senegalensis. The sequence continues at coordinate 32,618 of CAUYTI010101926.1, read as the reverse complement.
CATCAGTACACAGCCTGAGCTTCCATTATGATTCAAGCAGAACTGTATCCAGCAATTGCTCAAAGGCTTAATCCTTGAAACAGTTCCTATGCTGGGATGGAGCTTCATCAGTAATGCAAAGCAAAACAGAATTCCGCACCAAGGTTGTTAGCAGTTAAAAGTATTTAAATTTTTTTTCGGCATACCGGTATTTTCTAATTTTCTATAATGAACATTTAGTGCATTTCAAATAGAAAGCAATGTGCTAAGAATGTTACACACTTTTTTTTTTTTTTGAGACAGAGCCTCAAGCTGTCCCCCTGGGTAGAGTACCGTGGCATAACAGCTCACAGCAACCTCCAACTCCTGGGCTCAAGCGAGTCTCTTGCCTCTGCCTCCCAAGTAGCTGGGACCACAGGCACCCGCCACAACGCCCGGCTATTTTTTGGTTGCAGCCATCATTATTGTTTGGTGGGTCCGGGCTGGGGATTCAAACCCTCCACCTTAGGTGTACGTGGCTGGCGCCTTAGCCGGTTGAGCTCTAGGCGCCGAGCCTTACACACTTTTTTTTAAGACACAGTGTCACTTTGTCAACTTCAAACTCTTGGGCTCAAGTGATTGTTGATTCTCTTGCTTCAGTCTCCCAAGTAGCTGGGACTACAAGTGCCCACCACAACTCCCAGCTATCTTTAGACATCGGGTCTTGCTCTTGCTCAGGCTGGTCTCAAACTCCTGAGCTCAGGCAGCTGTCTCAGGCTCCCCGAGTGCTAGGATTACAGACATAAGCCAGCACACCTGGTTTACATGCATTATTTTATTAAATCCTCTCAGCCATCTTTGAGGGACTATTGTTAATCCTTTTTTATAGAAAAGAAAACAAAGGCCATTGAGGTTAAATAATTTACCCTGCTTAGTTTGGCTGCCTGGCTTTATATGAACTGCTAATTCTCTTAGTTCTCATTTTTATGGCCTATAAAACAGAGATAGTATCTCCTTCATCAAATGTAAAGATTAAAAAAAGAATGCCAAATGGGAAGGCACGCTCATGTGAAACACTTGGTCAAGAGAAAACAATGCACTTTTTCAAAGTGTATTTCTGAGTGTTCTTTACAGATGTCAAGGGCTATTAAAATCAATTCCTCAGCAATAGTGTGCTGGAGCTAGTTCAAATGCTAGCCATGTTGTCCCAACTTCAAGTTCGCTGTCCTCAGCATAGGGATTTGAAAATGGCCATGATGCGAAACCAGTAGTAAACCAGAAGTAAACATTATAAATCAGAGCCTTTCTCCTCGGAGAGACAGTGGTTCAATACGTACCAGCACACGTAGGTTCTAGACTGAAAGATGAAGGACTTACTGGTCTGGCTCAAATTCAGACTTTATTTATTTATTTAGGTAGAATGATTCATAACTTGGCTCTGCACATCATGAGGCCTATTTTCTCAGCTATATTGTAAAGGAATTCTAAGAATGGCAAAACAAACCCAAAAAAGCCTGCAGAAAAGAGTTTTCACCCCATTTCAGTTGTTTCAATCTGATTAGAGAAACACATTAAGCTACATACAACATCTTTGAGTGTTGATGTAAGCTTCATTTCTTTTTTTTTTAAATCTCTATGCTGGCTGTTGCCGCTATAAAGGGCCAGATTAATAATTTTTGTGGGCTCGGCGCCTATAGCTCAACCGGCTAAGGCGCCAGCCACGTACACCTTAAGGTGGCAGGTTCGAATCCCCAGCCCAGACGCGTCAAACAACAATGACGGCTGCAACCAAAAAATGGCCGCGTGTTGTGGCGTAATGCCACGGCACTTTACCCAGAGGGACAGCTTGAGGCTCTGTCTCAAAAAAAAAATAATAATTTTTGTGGATAGCCCATTTTGTTGGGCATATTTGCACCTTGGAGTAGATATTTCATTAACCAGGAAGTATTTCTTCTCCTAAGGAACCCTAGCTTATAAGAACTTTTGGCATAGAGAACTTAAGATATTTTTTCAAGATTAGGAGGCTTTAGTCAACCTTATTTCATTCAATCCTGAAAAGCTTCTCTTTTCTCCACAATAAAATATCAAGATTCCTGGCTCTGTGCCTGTGGCTCAAGGGGCTACGGTGCCAGCCACATACACCTAAGGTGGTGGGTTTGAATCTAGCCCGGGCCCAACAAACAATAACAGCTGCAACCAAAAAATAGCTGGGCATTGTGGCGGGCGCCTGTGGTCCCAGCTACTTGGGAGGCTGAGGCAAGAGACTCACTTGAGCCCAGGAGTTGTAGGTTGCTGTGAGCTGTGATGCCACAGCACTTTACCTAGGGTGACAGCTTGAGGCTCTGTCTCAAAAAAAAAAAAAAATCAAGATTCCCTCATTATGGCTAAAGAAATGGGGTTCTTTGTTGGTCCGTTTCCCTCCTGAAACTCAAGCTTCAGTTTAATAGGAGAATCTTGCTGCTTCCCCCACCCACCACACGTCTTCACTTACTGGCCATAGTCACAGGGGTGGTGTCCTGCGGGCCCTAGACTGCCCACTTTCCTGTATTAGGCATGTGGGCCACACTGCTGCGCCCTTGGGTACCTGTCTAGGAAGTAAAGCTAAACAGGCCTCTGATTGGACCAGAGATAGACACCTGACTAGAAGGAAGCCAATCAGCTCGTCTCAGCAACTTCGCTAAGGATACTCTATTTGTTTCCTCGGACTCCTGTAACAAAGTGTGCAAACTTAACAGTTTAAAACAAAAGAAATGTATCCTGTCACTCTTCTGGAGGCCAGATGTCCAAATCAAGGTGCCAGGAGAGCCATCTTCTTCTCTGAAAAGGCTCTGGGGAAGGGTATGTTCCATGTCTGTCTCTCAGCTTCTGGTGTTGCTAAGCAATCCTTGGCATTTCTTGATGTATAGACGCATTGCTTCAGTCCTCTGCCTCTGTCTTACCTAGTGTTCTCCCTGTGTATCTACCTTTCTGTTTTCTTTCTTGTGTGTCTATCTCCCTGTTTTTTCTTCTCTTTTTATAGGGTCACCAGTGTGATGAGGGCTGGCCCTACTAACCTCATCTTAACTTGATTACAAAGTTACATCTGCAAAGACTCTATTTCTAAATAAGGCCACTTTCGCAGGTAGAGGAGTTTGAGCTAAACATATTTTTTGAGGAGCATGATTCATTCCATAACTGAGATGGAAGTTCTCAATAAATGCTAAAAATTTAGGGCAGGGGGATTGTAAATAATCAGGTCAAGTTCAAAGTGAGTCAACCAAAGGAGAGACAGGCAGAACAGATGTATAGAGGAAAGCAGAGAGAGAATAATCCCTGAAAGACTGAGAGGGTGGTCTCCCCTACACCCTTTCCCTTTAATATGGTTTGGGTGCTTGGCTCCTCCAAACATCAGGTTGAAATTTGATCCACAGCATTGAATGTGGGACCTGGTGGATCTGCCACCAGTGTCTTGGTGCTTTTCCCACAATCAGGAGAGAGCTGATTGTTTTGTTTTGTTTTGTTTGAGACAGGGTCTCACTCTGTTACCTGGGCTAAAAGAGCCAGTGAAATCCAAACACTGAGTGGTCTCATCATAGCCCAGTATAACCTCATACTCCTGGATTCAAGGAATCCCCCTGGGAGAAATAGCTGGGATTACAGGCATGCGCCCTATCACCTAGCTAATTTTTCTATTTTTTGTAGGTACAAGGTCTCTCTGTACTGCTCAGGCTGGTCTCCAGCAGCCTCCAGTGATCATCCTGCTGAGGCCTCCCAAAGTGCTGAGATTGCGCTAGCCACCGCAGCTGGCCCGACTGCTGATTGCTTACAAGAGCCTGGCACCTCCCTCTCTTGCTCCTTTCCTCCCTGTGTGATGTACCTGCTCCCCTTCACTTTCCACCTTGATTATAAGCTCCCTAAGGCCCTCGCCAGAAGCAAAAGCTGGGACAATGCTTCTTTTTTATTTATTTTTATTTTTTTGAGACAGAGTCTCACTCAGTCACCCTGGGTAGAGTAACCAGGAGTCATAGCTCACAGCAACCTCAAACTCTGGGGCTCAAGAGATGCCTCCGCCTCCAGAGTAGCTGGGACTACAGGAGCCCATTACTAAGCTCAGCTAGTTTTTCTATTTTTAGTAGAAACTATTTTTCTATTTTTAGTAGAGTAGTAGAACTCCTGGGCTCAGACCCTCCCCCCATTTCCACCTCCCTGAGTGTGAGGATCACAGGCATGAGCCACCGCACCCAGCCTGGCACAGTGCTTCTTGTACAGCCTGCAGAACCGTGATCCAAATAAACCTCTTTTCTCTATAAATTACCCAAGCTCAGATACTCCTTTGTAGCAACACAAAAGGGATCAACACATCCTTCTTTATTTTTGTTCACCTGAAAGACTTCCCTTTCTATAATGGTAAAACCATCAGCACCTTGACCAGAAGAGTGATTTTCTGAGTCACTGGAATCGTAATGATTCCTGGAGACCTGCTTGAAGAAAAATAATAAATACAAAGGAAATGTAATAAAATTCTCCATGAAGAAAACTTTAGCCCATAAAAAGCTATCGTTTGATAAATATTCTGTTTCTACTTTTATTTATTTAATTTTTTTTTTGAGACGGAGTCTCACTCTGTGTCTTGGGTGGAGTGCTGCAGAGACCTAGCTCACAGAAACCTGAAATTCTTAGACTTAACTGATCTCCTTCTCTCAGCTCCCAGAGTTGCTGCAACTACAGGTACCTGCCACAATGCCCCGCTAGTTTTTCTATTTTTAGCAGAGACAGGTCTCTCTCTGGCTCAGGCTGTTCTCAAACTCCTGAGCTCAGGCGATCCACCTGCCTTGGCCTCCCAGAGTGCAAGGATTATAGGTGTGAACCACAGTGCCTGGCCTGTTTCTACCTTTTAGGTAAAAATATTTATTAAAATGGAAACAATAAGAGTTTGTTTTATTTTACAATGTTCTCTGTGGCAAAATTAAAACTGACAATGCTATGTCTAGAACCAGAAATATTAAAAGTTTGAAAGTTCAAAATGTCTGATCAAAATTTCTAAATGTCTTATAACTACCAGCCTAAAGCTTTGCTGAGTAGAGATGACATTCTTTTTCCTCCCAGAGCTTTTATCCTCTCCCCATGTCTCTTTTTATATAAATTTTCACCAGACTGAGAGTGCAGGCCTCACGACAAATGTGGATTGTTTGGAAGCCACTACTCTGTGGAGTGGATGCCCAGTACCAAGAGACACAGCCTCCCAGGCTGTACACAGTTGATCCAGGGATGAGCAACAGTGTTAACCTGAACCAATCAGGTTGCTCTCTCCTGGTATTTTGGTTTGCCTTGCTCCAAAGCATACTCCAAGACAAAGATTTCTGTGCACATAGTTCATCAATGCTGGGTGCTGTGCTCATGCCCGTACTCACACTCCGTGTGTAACTCAGTGGTGCAATGGTAAATATTTAACAATTGGCTCTCCAGAAGAAAAAAAATATTTGCAGCGTTTGCCAGTTTCCATGGTGTAAATTCTCACACTGTGGCCATTTTCCAGCCATCAGTGTGACCTCACTGAATGCTGAATTGAAACAAGAGGTGCACTTGCATACCATTATATAATATTTCTGCCATACAAACACAATAGATGTAAAAAACTTTAAGAGCCGTTAAAGGAAGTGATTGGCTTGAGTATTTATTACCTTTGTTTTTAATATAATTTATTTTGACCTGCGTGCAGTGGCTCACACTTGTAATCCCAGCACTTTGGGAGGGCAAAGCAGGAGTATTGCTTAAGGTCAGGAGTTTTAGACCAGCCTGTGCAATATACTGGGACCTGTGCCTCTACAAAATATATATATATTTTTAAATTTACCTGAATGTGTTGGCATGCACCTGTAGTCCCTGCTACTCCAGAGGCTGAGGAACACTTGAGCCTAGGAGTTTGAGGTGTGATCTGTCACATCGCTACACTCCAGCCTCAGTGACAGAGTATGATCCTGTCTCCAAATATAGATATCTAGCAGATACAGACGGTGCCAAAAAATATATGCATATTTTAAGAAAGGAAAAAACTGTATTAAAGTTGTGATACTCAAGTCAAATTTGACTTCTGAAATTACAAGAGATACATGATAACAACCATCATGAGTACATATTGAGTACTACAAATTTAATACACTTTTTTCCTTTCTTAAAATGTGTATACATTTTCTGACACCCACTGTATATGTATTAGTGTCTATATATAACTGGCTTGCAAAATTTCTGAAAATTTCATAATTGGCTCTTGTAAATTAGTACAAACCGACTCTAGTACACCAGACAAGAGACAGTCAATGCTGTGGGAAACTGGGGTTCAATCCTCCTGGGTCCTGCCAGGAAGCTATGTAGACTGCATTGCTATCCAACTCCACCTCTTACTGTTTAAGGGCTGCCTGTGGGGGCATGAACTTTGCATACCTGGTGGCTTGCTCTATGCCCGGTGGTGGCCAGAGAGCACTTCTGGGCCAAGAGAAGGCTCAGAAAGCCGTAAACATACAGGTGATCTCCAAAGCAGGCTGAGAGTGACTGGCAGGACACTGACAGAATGTGCTTCATCAGCAACTGGAGATTTTCCCAGGAGACCTGAGCTGGGAAATAAGTGTGCTGAGTTCTGTTAGGAGTGAGCTCTCATGGGAAGGGCTGTGAACACCTCCAGCTGCTCCTGCAGCTGCCAACCGGGCCCAGCTCTTGTGCTTCTCAAGGCTCGGTTTGCAGCTATTCCTCCACAGCTATTTCTGGTTCCTTCAGGTACCCCCATCCCCTTAACCCCGTGCCAATCAATTCAGGCTGGATAGACTGGATAGCTTATAAACAGCAGGAATTATTTCTCACCGGTCTGGAGCCTGAAAGTCTGAGATCAAGGCACCTGTAGATTCACGTCTGCTCTTTGGTTATAGATGATGCCTTCTTGCTGTGCCCCCACAATGCATAGTAGAAGGACAGGGTATTAACCCCATTCTGAAGGGTGCAGTCTTTTTTTTTTTTTCCTTGAGACAGAGTCTCACTTTATCACCCTCAGTAGAGTGCTGTGGTCTCACAGCTCACAGCAACCTCCAACTCCATGCATTCTTGTTTACCTTCCTGGGACTTCCTCCCAAGGTCCTTTTGGGGTTTGTGGATGGGCTTAGGCGATTCTCTTGCCTCAGCCTCCTGAGTAGGTGGGACTACAGGTGCTCACCACAATGCCCAGCTAGTTTTTGTTGCAGTTTGGCCGGGGGCTGGGTTCAAACCAGCCACCCTCGGTATATGAGGCCAGCGCCCTACCCACTGAGCCACAGGCACTGCCCGAGGGTGCAGTCTTATTGATAAGATTCTTTCAACCCCTTGGAGTTTATATTAATTAGCCTTGGAAAGACCCCTGATAACCACCAAATGGGGAGCTGGTTGCCCTAACCAAATAGTCAGAGGGTTAGAGCTCACAGCCCTACTCCACCTCCAGGGGAGTGAGAGGGGCTGGAGGTTTTAGATGATCACCATCAGCCAATGATTCAATTACCTGTACCTATGTAAGGAAGTCTCCACAAAACCCAAAAGGACCTGGGGGGGGAGTTCCAGGAAGGTAAACAAGAACACATCTGCATGCTAGGAGAGTGATATGCCCAGCCTAACTCCAGGGGGACAGAAACTGCTGGCTTAGGACCCCTCTAGGCCCAGCCTAACTCCAGGGGGACAGAAACTGCTGGCTTAGGACCCCTCTAGGCCTTGCCTGCATATTTCTCTTCATCTGGTTATTCATTTGCAGCCTTTAAAATATCCATTATAATAAACAAAACAGTAGGCCTAAGTGTTTTCCTGAGTTTTGTAAGCTGCCAAGGAGGGAACCCTGATCTGTGGTCACCTGTCTGAAGCACAGGTCAAACAACATAGAGCTTGTGATTGACAAAGGAGGTGGGGGATGGTCCTGTGGGACTGAGCCCTGGACGTGTGAGATCTGACACTATGCGTGAACGTGCATTAGTGAGAATAGGATGGAGTCAGTCAGGCTGGGGCAGAGATGACACAGCAGGTCTGGCCAGTTTAGACCTGTGATACCTTCACCTTAAGCCTCCCATTCTTGTTGTTTTGTAAATTGAGCTATAATCTCAATATGCCTTGAGGAATTTAGGTTAGGGCTATTGATTTTGGGGATTAATTTTTGAATTGGAAATGTTGTTTAGGTCACAGGTTATGCCAAGTACTGTTGTTTATGATGAGGATTAAAGACTGGGCATGGTGGATCATGGCTGTAATCCTAGCCCCCTGGGAGAGGCTGAGGTGGGTGGATTGCTTGAGCTCAGGAGTTTGTGACCAGCCTGAACAAGAGTGAGACCACACCTCTGCACATTGGGTGACAGTGACACGGTGGGGGACCTATCCCCCCCTCTGCATGTTGGCTGACAGTGACGCGGTGAGGGACCTATCTATTCCCCCCCCCACATTGGCTGACAGTGACATAGTGGCCAGATCCTCTTCCTCCAGTAACACCCCCAGGTAGATAGTGTCAGAACAGAATTGAATGAGAGGACACCCTGCTTGTGTTTACTGGAGAATTTCTTGCTTGGTGTTTGAGAAAAACCCCCACACTTCGGGGGTACAGAAGCATTCTGTGTTGTTGTGAGAATTTAGTAGGAGAATAAACTGTTTTTTCCACAGATATTTATATTTATTTATTTATTTTAAAGTAAATTTGGGCTTGGTGCCTGTGGCTCAAGTGGCTAAGGTGCCAGCCACATACACCTAAGGTAGCAGGTTTGAATCCAGCCCAGGCCTGCCAAACAACAATGACGACTGCAACCAAAAAATAGCCGGGCATTGTGGCGGGTGCCTGTGGTCCCAGCTACTTCGGAGGCGGAGGCAGGAGAATCTCTTGAGCCCAGGAGTTGGAGGTTGCTGTGAGCTGTGATGTCACAGCACTCTACCCAGGGGGACAGCTTGAGGCTCTGTCTCAAAAAGAAAAAACAGAACTGATTTTGTGAGGCAGGTAATGTCCCAGGGCACAAAAGTTGCACTGTACACCCCCACTGCATGCCCCTTCAGTGAAAGCACGCCAACCCTCTCCCCTTCCCTCAGGACCCCTCCCCCCAACTTGAAATGAGTTTTCACCCATGTGGGCACGAATCAGATCTTCTACTGGCTTCATATTAGTATTGCTTACATTGGATAATTGCTTTTCTATTCTAGTTTTACTTTACTAAGATGATTGTTTTTCAACTCCATCCAGGATATTACAAAAGATGTGAAGTCACCATCCTTTTATGGCTACATAGTATTCCATGATGTGCTTGTACCACAATTTGTTAGCCCATTACAGATATTTATATTTATATATCTATAATCGGCTGGGCATAGTGGCTCATACCTGTAATCCTAGCACTCTGGGAGGCCAAGGAGGGTGGATTGCCTCAGCTCAGGAGTTCATGAGAGCAAGAGCAAGACTCTATCTCTACCAAAAACAGAAAAACTAGCAAGGTGTTGTGGTGGGCGTCTGTAGTCCCAGCTACTTGGGAGGCTGAGGCAAGAGGATGGCTTGAGCCCGAGAGTTTGAGGTTGTTGTGAGGCTCACTCTACCCCAGGGCTACTGAATGAGACTGTCTCAAATATATATATATATATATATGTATGTATAATCACAGTGTTACATGGCTAGTAGGATTCTCCCTCTCCTTGGGAAGAAGAACAAGGAGGATGCTCTGCCCTGGTGCTGCCTCAAGCAATTGTCCCACCTGGGAAGAAGGACAAGGGAAGGTCCAGTCTTCAGAGCTGCCCCCATCTTAAGCCCATCCCCGTCAAGCAGCACAGGCACAACAGGATTCAGCAAGTACCCCAGAGTACTTTGGACTAATTACCAAAACCTTAACTGTCCATCAGAGTGGTTCCATGGTAACGTGCGAACCACAAGGAGGGCCCCACCCAGACAGTACAAAATGGGAGCCCAGACCATAACCAAAGCCTTTTTATCACAACAAGGGGGCCCTGATCATTGTATATGGGGAAAATATCTTGCTCTTGCTCCATCAACCCGTTTTTCTCTTACTCAATAAACTGTGTTGCATGCCCTGCTTTTGGTGGATCTGGTCATTCTTTGACCAAGAAGACACCAAGAACTGAGAATGTAGACAATTGCTTAAACCCCCCAAATAGCTTAGAATGTAAACATTTGCAATGTGATTTTTTTTTCATATTTCAGATTGATATGAGGGTACAGATGTTTAGGTTATGAAGTTCTTTTCATTTCTAAGGTAAAGTTCAAGTTGTAGTTGAGCCCTTCATGCAGAGAGTATGCTATATACCTAGGGTGACCAGATGTCCCGCTTTTGGTGGGACAGTCTCACTTTTTAACAATTTGTCCCATGTCCCGTGGTGTTTTTAAAAAGTCTCGATTTTTGGAAAGAATGCATGAATGGGCGGGAGAACAGGAAGGGAATATACGGTTTTCAGCTGCCATGTGGCTATTTCGCCAGAATATTAGTTTTATATTATTTTTGTTAATTTTATAATGTAAAACTGTAATAATAACAAATATTTGTTGAGAAGTGATTATCGAGAACTGCTTATCAAAGTTTGCATTGTTGTCAGGCCCTGCCTTGCCTGGTCCCCTGCCCCACCCCCACCCCACCCACCCGTGTTGTCCTGCTTTACCAATGTTAAAATCTGGTCACCCTATATATACCCTTAACCTTGTGCCTATTAGGTGAGAACTTGCTAATCAGCAATGTAATGTATTAAAAATGTTATTCAGGCCAGGTGAGGTGGTTCACACTCTGGGAGTCTGAGGTGGGTGGAACACTTGAGCTCAGAGTTTGACGCCAGCCTAAGCAAGAGTGAGACACTCCCCTACTAAAAATAGAAAAACTAGCCAGCCTTCAGAGCAGGTGCCTATAGTCTCAGCTACTTTGGAGACTGAGGCAAGAGGATCACTTGAGCCCAAGAGTTTGAGGTTGTTGTGAGCTATGATGATGTCATAGGACTCTACCCAGAAGAGCAAAGTGAGACTTTGTCTCAAAAAATAAAAAAAAAAGTTATTCAAATAGATGGAGAGAGGTTGAAAGTTAATTTGAACTCCTAGATTTTATTTATTTTCTATTTTTATTTTATTGTATTTTATTTCTCAAACAGTCTCACTCTGTTGCATAGGTTAGATTGCCATGACCTTATCCTAGTCATGGCAATGAACTCCTAGGTTCAAGCGATCCTCCTGGCTCAGCCTCCTAAGTGGCTGGGACTACAGGTATGCACCACTCCAGTTAATTTTTTTGATTTTTTATAGAGAATGGGGGTTTCATCTTGCTCAGGCCGGTTTTGAGCTCCTGGACTTAAGCAATTGTCCCACCTTGGCTTCCCAAAGTGTGAGGATGATAGGCATGAACTACTGGGCCCAGTATTTATCCCTCTTTAAAGTGTTCTTTAAATGACAAAAAAAAAAGTTTTCCAAGTTGAATGGCAGATTTACAAAATATTATTCACAAAATATATTCACATTTATTTCCTTTGATACAATGAGATTATAGAATTATGGCTTAAAAAAAGAACTATAAAATATGGCTGCTGCTTTGGTTTCCAGAGTATTAAGTCATCCAAATTTATTTTTTTAGATGTGAGGAGCGTAACCTTTCTTTACCTTTTTAGAGAAATGAAAGCCAAAGTTTCCTGCCCAGTCCTCGGGCTTTGGTGTAGTAGGGTATTTACTTTTGATTGTCTCTGTTGAAGAGTTTCCAGATACTTAGTGAGATAAAAAACTCAGCTTTGTAGACATCTGCCTGTTCCTTGTCTAGTCAACAAAGTTGTTGGGAGGAAGTCTTGGGCTCCTTTAGCATTTACTTGTCTCACTTTGTTTTGTGAAGTTGCAGCGATTTATCAGATAGGATGGGTTTAGGCTTGTTTTAATGGCCTGGGAGTGGTTGCTATGGAGTTAGCAACTTTCAGCAAACATTGGGATTGTGCCTTTGGAAACAAGACAGTAATTCCCACTCTTTATTCTCCAATAGAACGGCCTCAGAACAGTGGGTAGTATAAGTCAAGAGAATAAACTTGAACCCCCCTGATGCCCTTAATAGTATGCCCCTGCTTTCTGAAGGTGAATCTCTAATTCTTGGCTATCCAGTAGAAACTGTCCACCCAAGGTGATCACCTCCAAGCCCTTTCTTCAATCTCTCAAATGCCATCTCCTTGCTAGCAGGAGAACTTTCCAAAGCCTCATTTGGGGGGAAAAAATTGGTTTGTTCCTACTTTATGATTAAATGATACACTTCACATCCCAGTCTGATGTAGTTGCCATTGGAAATCTTCACCAAAGTCAAGAGCTGGAGGAGAAGAATGAGGAGTTTTCCCTCATAGTCAAGAATGAGGAGTTTGCCCTGACCAAGAGGACTCCTCCAGGTGACCAAAGACAGTGATGGGAAGCCTGTTCCCAGTGGTTTTAAAAGCTTCCAGCACTCTGCTTCATGATCAAGAACAATATCAACAGTAAAAATATGTGGATGCTTTATATTAAAATTTCAAGATCTAGCAGCACTACAAACTTGTACTAAAGGCCTGCCTGACGCATCCAGTGAGCACCGAGCTGCAGGAATACTGAAGAATAAGTGAGCCCCACCCCACCGGACGTCAGCACCACGTAGCTGGGAACAGCTCAAGCGCCTACGTAATTACAACAGAAGACACAAAATTGTAAGCAAGGTGGCCAAAAGTTCACGAGAGGAAATGCTGATGGTCAACTATTAGCATTGGCTTGTTTATTTGTTTTATTGTTTTTTTTTACAACTTAGTTATTTGGCCCCAGACAAGTCTTTCGGAACCACACCTTCATTTTTTGGACTCCTTTTCTCCTTTCATAATCAAACCCAATTATTTTTTCTTTCTTTCCTTTTTTTTTTTTTTTTTTGTGGAGACAGATTCTCCCTCTGTCTCTATGGCATTTGCCTAGCTCACAGCAACCTCAAACTCGTTCTGCCTTAGCCTCCCAAGTAGCTGGGACTAGAGGCCCCTGCTACCACACCCAGGCAACTTCTCTATTTTTAGTAGAGATGGATGGGATTTCAATGTTGTTCAGGCTGGTGTCCAGCTCTTGAGCTGAAATGATCCTCCTGCCTTGGCCTCCCAGAGTGCTAGGATTATAGTATAAGCCACCACACCCAGCCACCCCTAAGGTGTTTGATGTCTCTCCATGTCCTATGGTGAAATGAAAATCTTGAATGAATCTATGCTTCACTCCCTCTGCCCCTGAACCTGAGAAGCTGAGCTGGAGGAAGTCACACAGCTAGACAAATGGCTCCATTACAAACTCATGGTCACCAGTCTTAACAAGGATCCCTAGTATTTTTCTGATCAATTCCTTCTTTCAGTGTTCTGATTATTTTTGCTACAGAATAAACTACTCTAAAACTTAGTGGTTTAAAACAGCCATTTTAGGCCAGTCATGGTGAGTCGTGCCTATAATTCCAGTCCTTTGGCAGGCCAAGGCCTGAGGATTGCTTGAGGCTGGGAGTTTGAGACCAACCAGGGTAACATAGGGAGATCCCAACCTTAAAAAAAAAAAAAAGCAACCATTTTATTACATTTTATTATCTTTCTCAATTTGATTGTAACTGGCTCCTTGAACAAATTTCAAGGATCCCTATATATATTTTTTTAATAACCTTAACTACTTAATCTTTGCGTTGTTTCACGGAAGGGATGGATTTTCTGCATGAGGGAGAAGTTGAGATTCTAAAGGCCCCAGGGCAGACTTCCAGAGGCTCCGTCTCTACCTACCCCAAGACGTGTGGCCTTCTTAAAAAGCCCATGATCTTGTCAGAGAGGGTAGTTGAGGCAGTTTCTCCCATTCTCCAAACAAGATGTCTATCATGTTAAAAATCCCCTTCTTCTTTAGCAATCCTCATTGTCTCGATAATTGGATCTTCATACAAGGAGTAACCGGAACTTAGGACTGAAACGTTCCCTTGTTGTCTGAATAAGAGTTTCTTGTGCAGTTGCAGTCAAGTGGCAGCTGGGGCTAGAATTAACAAAAGTGACTGAGCCACATGTCCAGATTCCGAGATGGTTTACTGACATGTCTGGCGCCTCAACTGGAGTGGCTGAAACAGCTGAGGCTGGCCAGGTATCTCTCCCTTTTCAAGTTCCTCTCCACGTGACTAACTTGGGCTCCCTCACAGCATGGTGGGCTAAAGAGAGTTAGATTGCCCACGTGGTGAGTGGCTTCCCCTAGAGTGGTTATTTTTAATTTACCACAATAATATAGTCTAACGTAAGATTGTTTTAAAAGTGTAATGAGAAAGAAAACTTTGACAAATATGAAGTAGAAAGTGTCTGATCTGAAAGGAAGCTCTCTGGACCTGCTTAACCACAGGTTAGATTCTTCTTCCCTTTCCTACATCTTAAAAGATATATATGCACAGGAAAAAAAAAGTTCTTTTCTCCTTACTCCCTGCCTTAGACTTTTCATATCACTTTTTCTGTTTTCTGAAATGTATCAGTTACACATCTGAGTTTAAAACAATCCTCTTAAAAATGTGTAAGCTCGGCCCGGCGCCTATAGCTCAACCGTCTAAGGCGCCAGCCACGTACACCTAAGGTGGCAGGTTCGAATCCCCAGCCCGGACCCGCCAAACAACAATGATGGCTGCAACCAAAAAAAAAAAATAGCCGGGCGTTGTGGCGGGCGCCTGTGGTCCCAGCTACTTGGGAGGCAGAGGCAAGAGATTCACTTGAGCCCAGGAGTTGGAGGTTGCTGTGAGCTGTAATGCCACAGCACTCTACCCAGGGGGACAGCTTGAGGCTCTGTCTCAAAAAAAAAAAAAATGTGTAAGCTCATCTTAGAGGTTGTGGATTTGCTCCTTGGAATTGAATTTCAGTGATATATTATATTAGCTGTCTAGTGCTATATAAATTTCATCCCCAAAGGTAGTGACTTACAACAACACCTATTTTTTTCAAGACAGAGCCTCTTTCTGTCACCCTGAGTGCCATGACACCATAGCTCACAGCAACCTCAAACTCCCGGGCTCAAGTGAAATAAGTGTACTTATTTTCAGTTTCAGATGCTGATTTGCCTTGTCAGATTTTAGCTATGGTGCTACTGGGGTGACTGGTCACTTCCAGCAGGATTCCCCATTTAGAGAGAAGCACTTCATTTTTCGTGTTGCTCTCAATTAGTCTCAAATCTAACAAGTTCCCTAAAAAGTCTTCTAATTCTCTCCTTAGGGGAATAATTGGGCTGGCATTCTGACCATGGGACTCACTGTGATAATGGAAAGAAAAAAAAAAAAGCTAAGGTCAGGGGCAGTGGCTCGGGTCTGTAATCCAGCACTCTGGGAGGCCAAGGAGGGTGGATCACTTGAGTTCAGTGGTTTGAGATCAGACTGAGCAAGAGTAAGACCCCCATCTCTATTAAAAATAGAAAAATTAGCCAAGCCTGGTGGCACATCCCTGCAGCTACTCAGGAGGCTGAGGCAAGAGAATCATGTGAGCCTCAGAATTTAAGGTTGCTGTGAGCTATGACACCAGGGCATTCTACCCTAGGGTGACAGATTGAAACTCTCTCTCAAACAACAGCAACAACAACAACAACAATAACAACCACCGAGCTAAGGGAATAAGGGGGAAAAAGAGAATGGCCTGGGATGCTGCTTTGATGAACAATAATTAAGCTAAGACTGGAGGAAAAGAAAGAGCCAACATGAGAGAAGTAGGGAAGAGCCTCTAGGAAGAAGGAATACCATGGCTGAGAACCTGAGGCCAGACAGCACTAGGATAGTGAGCCAACCCAAGAGAGAACAAAGAACAAGCCATAATGTTTTATGTGACCTAGCCTCCAAAGTCACCCTCGGTCATTTCTGTAACATCCTATGGGTCACATTGACCACCCTGTTCAGTGAGAAAGGGGACTGCCCCAGGGCATGAACACCAAAATGTGGGGATTCTTGGGAGATTGAGGCAGGTCAAGGAACAGCTAGTGTTGAAGAGAAAGTAAAGAGACGAGGCATGTAACACCAGGAGGACTTCAAGGAAAAACCTAGCACTAATTGGAGTCCAGGAGCTGAGAACGGAGCAGAGGGCCTTGAGACTTGGTGGTCCATGACACATCTTGTAAAATGCAAGAGGAGGTGAAACAGAACTGGAAATGCCAGACCAGTTTCTCCACTTTCCAAGTCATTCCAGCGCTAGCAACAGCAATCTGTCCCTGCTCGTAAAAGGTTATTTTCAATTTCTTGCCCAAACTATAAGGAGACTATTTCTCCCGAATAATTAATTGGTTTTATGAAGATGGAAAGATATTTTTAGCTTCTAAGAAGATATCAGGGTCACCTGAATGATATCTTTATTCGAGAAGGACACAGGCTTTGGGGGAGTGTACTTGTGCCAATGCAATTGGTAGTTACTTTACAGGACAATAATATGCCGGCTTCATGCTGTGATGAAAGGAGGTGATTTTCCAGTTAGAGTTAATTGAAAATTGAAGCAAAGTGAACTTTGCAATCAAAACAGGAAGGGAAAACCAGACTGAAATACAATAACCTTAGAGCTTTGTTCTTTCACAACACGGAGAGAGGCAAAGAGTTTTTCAAACTTCTTTCATCTGGGCTGGATTTCTTGGAAGCATGCCCTCTGCCTGTTGTCTTTGCTTCCCTCTGGCTGGCTTTTGCCCCACCACCTCACCCAACCTGCTTTCATCATGGTCAACACCGACCTCTGTGTTGCTCAATCCAATGGACATTTTTCTGTCTTGTATTTTCTGATCTCTAAGCAACACTGACTCAGTTGCTCACCGACCGTTTTATGGAAATATGTTCCTCTTGGTTTCTGGGATACTGTTTGTTCCTTGGCTGTGCAACTAATTGCTGGGGATCCTGGTCACTTTGTCTCTTCTCTTTCTGCATAATTTTATCCAATCCCATGGCTCCAATCCCATCTAGATGATAAATTGCCAACATTTATATCTCCAGCCCTGATCTCTTCCTGATACTTGACTCTCTTATTCTTCCACCTTCTTGATATTCCCACTAGGGAGTTTCACAGGTTTCACCGTATGTCTTAGTGTTCTTGGTTCTTGCCTCCCAAACCTGTTCCTGTACCCTTGTCTTACTGTCTTGTAAGTGGCACCACTGCCCGTTTTGCCTACGGAGAAATTTCACTGTATCTGGAGTCATTCTTTCCTTCTCTCTGTATCCAATTAATATGAAGTCTGTTGATTCTGTCTCCAAAGCCCATTTCAAACTCGTCCATCTCTGTTACCACCTGATATCTCTTTCCTGCTCTAACCCATTCTCTACACAGAAAATAGTTCGGTCTTAAACAGTACAAATTGGGCCAGGTGCAGTGGCTCACACCTTTAATCCTTGCACTCTGGGAGGCCAAGGCAGGTGGATTGCCTAAGCTCATGAGTTTGAGACTAGCCTGAGCCAGAGGGAGGCTCATCTATAAAAATAGCCAGGCATTGTGGCAGATGCCTGTAATCCCATCTACTTGGGAGGCTGAGGCAAGAGAATTGCTTAAGCCCGAGAGTTTGAGGTTGCTGTGAGCTATGATGCCACAGCACTTTACCAAGGGCAACAAAGTAAGACTGTCTCCAAAAACAAACAAAGTACAAATCAGATCATGCAGTCTATGTAACATCTTTCAGTGGATTCCTACTATATTTAGGATTAAAAACAAACTCATAATGGCCTCTAAGCTGCCACAGACCTGGCTTTTACCTGTCTCCCAAGCTCATTTCATACCACTCTTGGGCTCACTGTCCTAGTGCTGGCCTCAGGGTCTCAGCCACTGTATTCCTTCTTCCTAGAGGCTCTTCCTTGCTTCTCACATGCTGGCTCTTTCTTTTCCTCTGGTCTTAATTATTGTCCATCAAAGCAGCATCCCAGGCCATCCTCTTCCCCTCCCCCCTTCTCTTAGCTTCTTTTGTCTTTCTTTCTTTCTTTCTTTCTTTTTTTTTTTTTAGAGACAGAGTCTTACTTTATTGCCCTTGGTAGAGTGTCATGGCATCACAGCTCACAGCAACCTCCAACTCCTGGGCTTAAGGTGAGTCTCTTGCCTCAGCTTCCTGAGTAGCTGGGACTACAGGGGCCCACCACAACACCGGCTATCTTTTTGTTGTTGTTGCAGTTTGGCTGAGGCTGGGTTCAAACCCGCTACCCTTGATATATGCGACTGGTGCCCTACTCACTGAGCCACAGGTGCCGCCCCCTTTGTTGTTGTTTTTTGAGAGAGAGTCTCCATCTGTTGCCCTGAGGGTAGAGTGCCATGGTGTCATAACTCACAGCGACCTCAAACTCTTAGGCTCCAGCAATCTTCTTGCCTCAGAGAAGTAGCTACTTCCAGAGTAGCTATAGGCGCGTGCCACCAGGCTCAGCTAATTTTTCTTTTCTTAGTAGAGATGGGGCTCTCACTCTTGCTCAACTACTGAACTCAAGCGATCCACCCGCCTTGGCCTCCCAGAGTGCTGGATTACAGACCCAAGCCACTGCCCCTGACCTTAGCTTCTTTTTTCTTTCCATTATCACAGTGAGTCCCATGGTCAGAATGCCAGCCCAATTATTCCCCTAAGGAGAGAATTAGAAGACTTTTTAGGGAACTTGTTAGATTTGAGACTAATTGAGAGCAACATGAAAAATGAAGTGCTTCTCTCTAAATGGGGAATCCTGCTGGAAGTGACCAGTCACCCCAGTAGCACCATAGCTAAAATCTGACAAGGCAAATCAGCATCTGAAACTGAAAATAAGTACACTCTTGAGACCCCCGCAGCGGGAAGTATTTAGCGACCCAGTTTCTGTTTTGTTGCAGTCTTGGCTCTCAGGGACACAGCTGCATTCAACAGAGCACGTGAAGACTGGAAGAATTTTCTCACAAGCCTCATTTCCTGTTTTTTTTCATTAGAGTTTACTGTAGTTCTTTGGGGTTTTTGGTGTTTTTTTTTCCTTCTCTAAGACCAAAGTCCCATGAGATGGACATTCGTACAATTAAGAGAAGATTTGAACTCAAATTCTTCTATCTGAATGTCAAAATAAAACTCTAGATTAGATTCTGATGCTTAAAAATTCTTACATTCATAACGTTGCCCTCAATGTTCGGAGGGCAAAAAATAAAAAACAATCAACATCCCGAAAATATACCCTTTAAAGTTCAACTTCCCCTTTTTGTTTCTATGGTGAGAACTTGTGTCATATAAACTGGCTTGACAACAGATCTCATGATAATGGTGCACTTGAAATTGTCATTGACTTCAGGAATGTGAATTCTATGCTAACTCTTTATTTATTTATTTATTTTTAGACAGAGCCTCAAGCTGTTGCCCTGGGCAGAGTACCCTGGCATCACAGCTCACAGCAACCTCCAACTCCTGGGCTCAAAGCAATTCTCCTGCATCCGCCTCCCAAGTAGCTGAGACTACAGGCACCTGCCACAACGCCTGGCTATCTTTAGTTGCAGCCATCATTGTTGCTTGACGGACCGGGCTAGATTTGAACCCGCCAGCTCAGGTGTATGTGGCTGGCGCCTTAGCCACTTGAGCCATGGGTGCTGAGCCTACGCTAACACTTTAAAATAGCATCTCTTGGCAGAACGCAGTGGCTCATTGTAATCCTAGCAATCTTGCAGGGTGAAGTGGGTGATTTGCTCAAACTCAGGAGTTCAACACCAGCCTGAGCAAGAGTGAGATCCCTTCTCTATTAAAAACAGAAAAAATTAGCTAGGTGTAGGGGCATGTGCCTGTAGTCTCAGCTACTTGGGAAACTGAGGCCAGAGAATTGTTTGAGCCCAAGAGTTTGGGGTTGCTGTGAGCTATGATGACACCACATCACTCTACCTCAGGGGCCACAGAGTGAGACTCTGTCTCAAAAACAAAAACAACTTCTCTTCTGTTGTCAATAAATCCCTAAATGCTGATCACACACATCAGCAACAAGTTTCCAGTAGAATTTAACCCACTAAAACTCCTGCTTTCCAACATTCATAAAAGCCATAAATCCCTTTTGTTGAATGAATCATAGACCTTAAGATTCTAGCTCATGGCTCGGCACCTGTGGCTCAAGCGGCTAAGGCGCCAGCCACATACACCTCAGGTGGCGGGTTCGAATCCCCAGCCCAGCCCGCCAAACAACAATAATGGCTGCAACCAAAAAATAGCCAGGCGTTGTTGTGGGTGCCTATGGTCCCAGCTACTTGGGAGGCTGAGGCAGGAGACTCTCTTGAGCCCAGGAGTTGGAGGTTGCTGTGAGCTGTGATGCCATGGCACTCTACCCAGGGGGATAGCTTGAGACTCCGTCTCAAAAAAAAAAAAAGATTCTAGCTCACAAAGGAACCTCTTTTCTGTTGAATGAATTCAAATCATCTCCCAAGGAACCAAAAATATTTCCATTGCTTCAAAATAAGTCATAAAACAGGGAGTGGATAGATAAGATTCTCTGGGAAGAAATCTATTTCTCTGAGGACAGGCCTGTATTAGGACATGTAAAATTATTTTTGCATATAGAAAGGGTCAAAGATCTCAGGCTCATTTATGCCTGAGGAAACAGCAAAGAAAAAAATGTGCCCAGTTGTTCCTATTTGTTTCTATAAGAAGAAGCCTTAATTCAGAGCTGAAATACTTTATATATTTTCCCTCCTACCACTGTAATGCAGTCCCTACTAAAGATCCAACTAAAAATTTAAACTGATTTCAAGACAAAGATTTTTGGGCCGGGATGGTGGCTCAGGTTTATAATCCTAACACCCTGGGAGGCCGAGGCTGGTGGATCTCTTGAGCCAGGAATTTGAGACCAGTCTGAGTAAGAGTGAGACTCCATGTCTACTAAAAATAGACAAAGCTAGCCTGGTGTTGTGATGGGCACCTGTAGTCCAGCTACTTGGGAGGCTGGGGCAAGAGGATTCCTGGAGGCCAAGAATTTGAGGTTGCTGTGAGCTATGACATCACTGGACATTACCCAGGTGACAGAGTAAGACTCTCAAAAAAAAAAAAAAAAGAAAGAGAGAAAAAGTTGGGTTTTGTTTGTTTGTTTTTAACCATAATGATCAGATGATGGGACTAAGAGATTTCCCTGAACTGTCTAAGCATGCTGTATCTGTGAAGACAGTTTTCTGGGCTGCTTCTAAAGGGACTTGTTTTGAGCCCTGTACTGAGTTGCTCAGTCTAATGTCTATGTAGAAAATTACATCAGCTCCACCTCTATTTTACGGTGGCTGGAGAACTTCTGAAGGAAATTATGAAATGCTGTGAGATGCAAGATGCAAGACAGTTCTCCCTCTATTGCTCAACAAACACTAACAGGGTGTATTTCTGATGTCAGTGAGTCAGTCCGATTGGCCAACCTGGAGCTCTGTGCTTTCCCCTTTACTTGGGTGGCCTGGCCCCTCCTTCAGACACCCCCACTTTTAGGAAGTAAAGCAATACACATCTAAAGGCTTCAGCGTTGGAAGGGAGCTATGGATTCACCTCCTCTAATGCTCATTTTTTTTTGGTTATTTTTTGTAATCATTCATCTATTTGTTTATTTATGTATTTATTTTTATTTTATAGGTAGGCCCTTGCTCTCTTTTCTTGGCTGGAGGGCAGTATCATGATCACAGCTCATAGCAACCTCAAACTCCTATGTTCAAGCGATCTTTCTGCCTCAGCCTCCTGAGTAGCTACCAGCGTGCGCCACCATGCTCAGCTAATTTTTTTGTTTTTCTGTTGAGATGGCACAGGGTGGTGGGAAATCTCTTTGTGGTTCCCAATCTGGTCTTGAACCCCTGGCCTCAAGCACTCCTCCACCTTGGGCCTCTTAAAGTACTGGGATCACAGGCATGAACCACCACATCTGGCCCCAATCTTTTATTTTAGAGGGTTTTTGTTTGTTTGTTTTGAGAGAGAGTCTCACTCTGTGTCCTGGGTAGAGTGCCGTGGCATCATAGCTCAAACTCTTGGACTCAAGCAGTGCTCTTGCCTCAGCCTCCAGAGTAGCTGAGACTATAGGTACCCACCACAATGCCTGGCCAGTTTTTTTATTTTTAATATCCTCTTGCTCAGGCTGGTCTTGAAGTTCTGAGCTCAAGTAATGAACCCATCTCAGCCCCCCAGAGTGCTAGGATTATAGGTGTGAGCCACTGGGCCCACACATGTGTCATTTTTATGGTGTGTTGGGAACACTCATAATCTGCTCTTCTAGGTCTTTAAAAATATATGATAAATTTACATTAATTATGGTCACCCTATAGTGCATAAAACAGTAGAATATATCCCTCCTATCTATCTATAATTTTATATTTGCTAACCAATCTCTGGCATATACTTAGGGGTATATGTGTTTCAGCAGGAGAAAAAAGTTTAGACCAAAAAAATGAATCTCAGAAAGATGTTTAGAGAACACTTAGAGATCTAAAAATAGACCTGCCATTTGCTCCTATAATTCCTCTACTAGGTATATATCCAGAAGACCAAAAATCACGTTATAACAAAGACATTTGTACCAGAATGTTTATTACAGCCCAATTCATAATTGCTAAGTCATGGAAGAAGCCCAAGTGCCTATTGACCCATGAATGGATTTATAAATTGTGGTATATGTACACTATGGAATATTATGCAGCCTTAAAGAAAGATGGAGACTTTACGTCTTACATGTTTACATGCATAGAGCTAGAACAAATTCTTCTTAGCAAAGTATCTCAAGAATGGAAGAAAAAGTATCCAATGTACTCAGTCTTACCAGGAAACCAATTTATAGCTTTCTTATGAAAGCTATAACCCAAATATAGCTCAAGAAGAAGGGGAAAGGGGAGAAGGAGGGGAGGGGAGGGAGAGGTTGGGTGGAGGGAGAGTAATTGGTGGGACAGTGCATCTTACAAGGGTACATGTGAAATTTACTAACTGTAGAATATAAGTGTCTTAACACAATAACTAAGAAAATGCTGTGAAGGCTATGTTAACCAGTTGGATGAAATATTTCAAATTGTGTATAAAACCAGCACATTGTACCACATGATTGCATTAATGTACACAGCTATGATTTAACAACAAAAAAAATGAATCTCCATTGGTGAAATCTGCAATGTTCTCATGTTAAAGATGAGAAATCTGAGGTACCAAGAGGGCCGGGAGATGCACAGGGTGACACTGCTGGCTGGAGGTGGCTTGAGCAGGAGCCCTTCCTTTCCCATCCCACACCATGTTCCTTTCTCTCTACCTGGATGTCCTGCCACGCAGCAATATCTACCAAAAACTGCACCTGGATGTCACAGACCCGGGCTACTTGCACAAGGAAACCTCTGCATTTAGTGGATGTCTCTCTTTAAGACGTAACAGTAATGTCTACAGCCAACCCTAACAACACCATTTTGCATTTCTACTGCAGGAACTATTTTCTGTTCTGTAGAGAAAACGTTTGGAATGGATTTTTGATTACTCTCTGCTAAGTAAAAAGCTTTTTGGACCCCATTTATGCTTATAACTGGAATTGGTTTTCTGGATCTCTTAAGGACAGCCCCCTCTGTCACACACAGGCACTCAAGTGTTGCCTGACTCCTGTATCTGAGATCTCACCAGCTTCCTAGGTCCGAGTGGCCTGCCTCGGACAGCTACACCCTTTTGTGGCCTAATCCCCATGTCCCATCTTCCCCCAATTGCTATGATTCACAGGTATGCAGGAGTATCAGATTTCATTAAATGTTTAAGGAAAACTCTAACCAGATAGGAAACATATGAGGGAAGCCTTCTGAAAAGTTTAATTCTTCATCAGGATTTCTTGTTGGCACACCTCAGTTATGGAATCTGCCCCCATCAACCAACTTGTCTCCTGCTCTCTGCCACACCTATTTTTGCTGCCCATTCAAAACCCCACCCCCAGGCCATAGGACTGGGTCTTGGGTCCTTGTCTCTACATCACCCTGAGTAGGGTCTGGGGCAAAACACGGAGGCAAGGGTGTCAGGACAGTTTCCTATGGGTTTGGTGTTTCAAGTCTTGCTAGAGAATCCAGAGCAGACATGATCCTCTAAGTCAGTGGTTCTCAACTTTCCTAATGCTGTGGCCCTTTAATACAGTTCCTGTGGGTCGAGACCCACAGGTTGAGAACCGCTGCTCTAAGTCCTAACCCTGAACTCCAAATCTCCCTACCGGTATAGTTGTAGCTACAACTCTTAATTTCCTATCTGTTCTTTTGATGCCTTTGGTATCCAAAAATAAGGAACTAAATAAAACATTTCCTAATTGCTCATGAGGGAGTTGAAGAATCATACACCCACAAACACATGTGCAGTCTCCCAACTACAGACATACATTCTCAGACAGTGCCGTCTAAACCCAAAAGGAAGAAGTAATTATTTTCCAAATACACCCTATAATCTGCACAGTTGCCTCTCCCTAGTGAATGTAAAATTTCACATTTCTATATAAGGCAACATTTATTCTTTTCCTTAATCCCTGCCCCTCTTTCCAATGGTGTCTTTCTAGCCCTGTTTGGAATGTGAAAGTGGTCTGTGACTAACGGCGTGTCTCTTCACAACTCTCTCAGCCACACAAAGATCCAGCTAAAAGCTCTGAAATGAATATATTCTGTGTGTGGGCGATTGTTCTAGTCTATTTGTGCTACATATATTCTATTTCCTGCTTTTGGAAAAAAAAAAATCTTGTGACCCAAAGCTAGATTCAAACTATCCATTATTAAAAATAAATAGAGAGTCGTAGTCATCAAATTCCACATGGGATCCTCTGTGCTCTTGTGAATGCGTTGCAGAGTTCCCCAAGAACTACAATAGAGATAGTAGCAGTGCTTACCTCACGGGGTTGTCAGGAGATTTCGGTGAACTCAGACGTCACACAGGATGCACGTAGGACCTATAGTAATGTGCTCAGCAGGCTACGTGGCATACCGTAGGCACTTTATAAGTTTTTTTGATGACTATGATTATGCTGTATGTCTATGGTTTCCACAAGAGATTTCAGTTTTTTTAAAGTGCCTCTACTTAAAAATTATAGCTCTGGGAAAATCCCAGGTCTGGATCAAATTTCAAACTATAGGTTGAAGAAAAGCCCAAATTGTTGTACGAGAAAGATCTCTGCAGCGTCAAGGAACCTCTGCGGAAAGGAAACATCCTGTCCAGCGTCATGCAATTCAGCCATGGGTTTTGAAAATCATATGAATCATTAACATTTTCAGGGCAATTTCTATACTTTTTATGCTTTTTTTTTTTTTGAGATAGAGTCTCACTCTGTCACCCTAGGTAGAGTGCTGTAGTGTCATAGCTCACAGCAACCACAAACTTTTGGGCTTCAGCAAACCTCTTGTCTCAGTCTCCTGAGTACCTGGGGCTACAGTGCTATGCCACCACACCCAGGTAGTTTTTCTATTTTTAGTAAAGATGGGGTCTCGCTCTTGCTCAGGCTGGTCTCCAAGTCCTGAGCTCAAGCAATCCACCTGCCTCAGCCTCCCAGAGTGCTAGGATTACAGGTGTAAGCCACCACGTCTAACCAACTTATGCTCTAAAACATGCCCCTGAGGTGGGCTGTGGTAACATCAGTGCTGATTTACGGATGGGAAACTGGAAGTGTACTAAACAATGATGCAGAGAAAGGCTGTCTCAGATGCGGCGGGGCAGGGGTAGTTTGAGCCAGAAAGGTCGAACCTTGGGATTATATCTCGTCTCCACTTCCCCAGGGTGGCTATAATCTCAGCAAGTTTCCCTCCTCATCTCAGGGTGTCTGTCAGAATTAAGTTCCTCATTCACAGTCAATGACAGATGACATCTCCCCTGGTAGATCTTTTGGAAAATTAAGTAAGCCGTTTTTGTAGAAACCTTCAGCAGACTTCTTGATTTTTGCCCTAATTCAGAAATCAGTATGGGCTTGGGATGGAGGAGAAGGTCGACTTTTCCCAAATGCCTTCAGCCTAAAGCTGAGTATGGGATGAATCAGCCCCAAACCCCACTGCAAGATAGGGGAGAGAAGGTCCTAAAGGAAGTTTAGAGTTGTTGCAGATTTGTGACCTGGGAGGCTGATTCTGAGAGGGACACTGATGTGCAGAG
The DNA here is from genome assembly GCA_963575145.1 of Galago senegalensis. NCBI lineage: Eukaryota > Metazoa > Chordata > Mammalia > Primates > Galagidae > Galago > Galago senegalensis. Next base: position 6,688 of record CAUYTI010101926.1, on the reverse strand, counting down.
TTATTAAGGGAGTACCCTTGTGACCAGTGCTCTGGACAGGAAGGTGGGAAGGCGAGGCAGCAGGGTTGAGCCGGGGAAGAAGCCAGACAGTGAAGCAAGCCCAACCAAGGCGTTAGCTGACTGTGGTGACCATCAGAGGTGGCCTGAGTGGGAGCAGGGAGGGTGCGGGGGAAGGGGCTGGGCCTTTGTTCTCCCAGCCCCAGGAACCAGGTATTGTCTGTGGGATGTTCTGGAAGGAAACAGTGGTCCTGTTGAGGAGAAGGCAGTTTCTGGAGAGGAACCCAGCTGTCAGTAGACAACACTTCCAGCAGCTGGGAGAATAAGTCCTTCCCAAGCGGTCATGGAAAAGGAAAGGGTTCACTTAGCTCCTAAAAGGCCACGTCGGGATCTGGGCCTTCCAGCTCCCACCTGTTGTGGACTGGTCAGTATGTGCTGATTTCTACACACTGACCACTGTAAGGCGTTTCTGGAAAGAGGCCCAGATACACAATCTCTAAGTATCAGCTGCCCATCCACGTGTATCATGTGAATAACTAAGGGCCAAAGGCAAAGAGGAAATGGACAAGGCTACACCTCATTGGGTGGTTAAGGAGACAAGATGTCTGGCCAGACTCTCACCAGAGAACTGTCCGCTTTGAACAAATGAGGAACACGGAGAACTTGGAAAGGTTACAGGGAAGTCACGGCGATGATGAATGTGTTTCTGAACCAGCACAGTCAGGAAGGAGCAAGAGCCACAAATCAGCCATGGCCCTGGTGATCTCCCCAAGTCTCTCTCTTATACCAGGATACAAAATTCAGTGTGGACCACTTAGAATCACAGCCTCCTTCTGGAAAATGTGCCAAATTATTTCCTTCCTGACAAAATAATCAAATTTCTACCAATACCAGATTCACTTATTTAGCCAATTTATCTCAGGATAGGGAAATTACAAACACACATCAGAGGAAAATACCCTGGCAGCTTCCAAACACCTCACGTGAGGGTGAGATCCTGGCCGGGGCTTCTGATCTTCAGTCCGTGGAGACCACATCCAATAAACTACTTCATCAGGTCTGGTTCCTATGGCAACAGACACTGAAGCGGCTTCCCTGAACAAGACTGGATGTGATCAACTGCCAACACGGAAATATCAGTCCTCCTCTGTTCTGTTTCTCAGCAATTCTCTCACCGACATGTTCTGTGTTACAAAGCAGGACTTGTGTGCTTCTCTGCTTACCAAATTGCAGTGGCGAGGCCCCTCTCTGCTGTGTGGTCAGGATAGAACGTGGGCAGGGGACTCTGCATCTGTTCTAAAAGCCAAGGAAAGTAATGGCAGATGGTTCCTTCACCAAGAGCCCTGGTTTTTCCTCCAGGCAGTAATGTTCCTTTCTGTTGGACTCAAATCAGCATATTTGTGTTCGGGAGCAAGATAGATGCCCTGAGTAACAGAGCAGCTATTTTTAGAGCATCTTGGGAGAGGGAAGATCTCAGAAATAACCTAAACTTAGATCCAGATCCAGCTTTTAGAACAGTATGTCTCACAGGGACGTAGCCTGCATGTCCACAAGCATCTCACGCAGCTGGTTATAAACTTCCTGAGATGTCTTCAAAGCCTGTGCTGGGGTGGCTGGGAGCTGCCCCAGAAGCTGCCATAGACCCTTGCCTTTCTTTCCCTTGAAGAAAAACACAATGTCAGTTCTCTAGCTCTTGAAAGGCCTACAGTGAGGTCAGATTGTGCTGAAAATCAGCAGCCCCCCACTGGTACCGGTCTGTGGCTTGCTAGCACCTGGGCTGCATAGCATCACTGCCTGAGCTCTGCATCCTGTCCCATCTCTCCCCTCAGCCAGGTCTGTGGAAAAATTGTCTTCCATGAAATTGGTCGCTGGTGCAAAGAAGGTTCCAGTCTGTGACGTGCTAGGAACCAGCCTGGCTAACAAAGTTTCATCTGTGTTTATAGCTGCTCCCCACTGCGCACATCGCCACGCCACGTGAACTCCACCTCCCATCCCTTCCCCTTTCCCCACCAGCCCTTGGAAAAACTGTCTTCTGTGAAACTGATCTCTGATGTCAGAAAGGTTGGGGACTATGGCTGAAAATGACCGTATTGCTGGTATGTCTGGGCCACCTGTCAATACATTTGGGTGAGCTTGCTTTGAGGGAAGCAATGTCAGCAGTGGCAAGTTTGTGGTTAGGGATTAGCTGGTAGATAAGAATGTGGACTGTGAATCTGCTTCCCAGATTTGTGGTCTAGGGTATGTCAGAGGCCAGATGATACTTTGTGGTTCAATCCTGGGGATAAGGGATGAGCCATGGATAAATGCTATACATGATAACTCAGCAGAAAAATCAAAATGTTATTTTGCAAATTGTGGACTTTGGATGTTGGCTCAAACTAATAAACTCCTAAAAAATATTTATGGTACAATTAGGAGAATTTGATGGTATATTTGATGATTTCCATTTGGCTCAAATGCAGCCAGATGTTGAGTACATGGGGAGGTTCATGGCAACTGCTCTTTCTACCATGATGGAGGCTGAGCATAAAAAGTACATAGGGCCAGCTCTGGAGTGAGTAACCTGAGGTTTTCTGGAGGAAGGATTCTCTCAGCTGGGACCTCAAGGATGAGAGGAGGTAGTGGGCACAAACTGAGGATGAAGGGATAAGATGGGAGATATTGGACTCGGTGCCAGCCACATACACCTAAGGTGGCGGGTTCGAATCCATCCCAGGCCCACCAAACAACAACGATGGCTGCAACCAAAAAATAGCCAGGTTTTGTGGGGGGAGCCTGTGGTCCCAGCTACTTGGGAGGCAGAGGCAGGAGACTCGCTTGAGCCCAGGAGTTGGAGGTTTCTGTGAGCTGTGATACCACAGCACTCTACTCAGGGCAACAGCTTGAGGCTCTGTCTCAAAAAAAAAAAAAAAAAAAAAAGGATGGGAGATATTGGTTGGATTAGGGTTCCAAGGAGAGGAAACTACCTGAGCACAGGCATGAAGGTAAAGGAGAATTCCTCGGGGCTGGAAGAAGCTCCTTAGGGAGCACAGCAAGAGAAAGTGCTGAGCCGTGGAGTCCTGGTCAGCAGGCAATGATAGACTCTGGCAATTCTCTTAAGGCCAAGGGGAAGCCATTGAACAAGGGAGTAAGGGAGGAAGAGAGCTGAATGGATTTGTAGTCTAGAAAAATTGGGGTGGCTCCTGTAGCTCAAGCAGCTAAGGCACCAGCCACATACACCAGAGCTGGTGGGTTCGAATCCAGCTGGGGCCTGCCAAACAATGACAACTACAACCAAAAAATGGCTGGGCATTGTGGCAGATGCCTGTAGTCCCAACTACTCAGGAGGCTGAGGCAAGAGACTCAATCGCTTAAGTCCAGGAGTTTGACTTAATCGTTTAAGTACAGGAGTTTGAGGTTGCTGTGAGCTTTGATGCCACAGTACTCTACCCAGGCGATAGCTTGAGGCTCTGTCTCAAAAAAAAAAAAAGAAAAAAAAATAGGCTTCTTGATCCCAAGAGAGTTCTAACTTTAGAAAGGTTCCTTTGAGTACCCCAGGCCCACCAAGTCTGGCCTGTAGATCCCACCTTCCTTACCAGTTACTATTGCCATATACACGATGGGTTCTATGGTAGGCAAATTGAAAGTACTATGCTGAGACAAAGGAGAGACTCCTTTGTTAAGGATGGTATTGTGTTCTTCTCACATGTTGAAGCCCTAACCCCAGTGATTATATTTGGAGACAGGACTTTTATTATTATTTTATTTTACTTTTTAGAAACAGAGTCCCACTGTGTTGATCACTCAGACTGCAGTGCTATGACATCAGCCCAATTCACAGCAATCTCAAACTCCTGAGCTCCCCTGATCCTCTCACTTGAGCCTCCCAGATTGCTAGGATTACAGGCAGGAGCCACTGGGCCCCGGGCAGGAGATAGGGCTTTTAGGAAGCAATGAATGGAAAATGAATTCACAAAGATAGGATAATAATCTGACAGAATTTATAAGGTGGCTTAATAAGGAAAGGGAGAGAGAGAGAGAGTCCACAGTGGAAAGGTCACGTGATGAGCACCCAGTGAGAAGGCAGCCATCTGCAAGCCAGTAAGATGGTCCTACCAGAACCAGACCATGTGATGAGCACCCAGTGAGAGGGCAGCCATCTGCAAGCCAGTAAGATGGTCCTCACCAGAATGTGACCATGTGATGAGCACCCAGTGAGAGGGCAGCCATCTGCAAACCTGTAAGATGGTCCTACCAGAACCTGACCATGTGATGAGCACCCAGTGAGAGGGCAGCCATCTGCAAGCCAGTAAGATGGTTCTACCAGAACGTGACCATGCAAGGACCCTGGTCTTGAACTTCCTGCCTCCAGAACTTTCAGACAATAAATTTCTGTTGGTTAAGCCACCCGTCTATGATATTTTGTTATGGCAGCTGAGACATTCTTCTAAGTTCCTCTCCACCCAGATAGTCTTTGGCTGAGACAAACCTTAGATATTTCAAAAGTTCTTAATCTACTCTTATCATTAAAGAACATAAACATTATAGTCACGGTTACATATTTATATATTTATATATGTAAGTGATTTTCTCTACCATCATGAAGCCAAGCTACAGTGCAGGGAGATGGTTCTATGGCAGCAATTAATAAGTATAATAATCTGATATTAATGTAATTATTTATCTCTCCAGTTTATCCTGAAAAGATGAATCTTGGATTTGTTAGTTTTTTCCCCACTCAAAACCTACCTTCGACTTACATTCTTTGTACTGTGAGCTGGTGAAAATAAATAAATAAATTTCCGATCATTACTTTAACTTGCAATTGCTGGCTCCCAAGGTTGAATAAGCTACATGCACGTGGTATTTAGGGTGCATGTTTATGAGAAGATAGTCTTTGTTTATACTGATGCAATACAATGTTATTTTCTGCTGGCTGCTTCCTAGGAATGGCAACTGTTCAAAACAAATTGCTTTGCAAATGAAGTTCTTTCATCTTGCAAATTTGGACGTAATGTCTATGTCACTGCTACCTTTTTTCTTTTTTCTTTTTTGGCAAAAAAAGAGGAAAATAGTGTTTCTACCTTTTGGCTATTGCAAATAATGCTGCTAGGAGCAGGGGTGTACAACTATCTCTTAGAGACCCTGCTTTCAATATACTGGGGGTAGATACCTAGAAGTGGAATCCCGGGATTATATGGTTATTCTATGTTCAATTTTCTTTAAGAATCACCATACTGTTTTCCATCACGGCTGCACCATTTTATGTTCTTCCAACAGTACACAAGGGTTCCAAATTCTCCACATCTTTGTCAACACTTGTTATTTACTGTTTCTTTGTTGTTTTGATTTGCATTTCCCTGATGATTAGTGACGTTGAACATCTTGTCATGTGCTTCTTGGCCATTTGTGGGTCTTTTCTGGAGAAATGTTTATTTAAGTACTTTGCCCATCTTGTCCCAGCTATTTTTTTGTTGCAGTTTGGCTGAGGTCGGGTTTGAACCTGCCACCCTTGGTGTATGGGGCTGGCTCTCTACCCACTGAGCCACAGGCACCGTCCTCTTTTTTTTTTAAACATGGAAAAATTTATTTTTAATATCCTATGTACTCTATAGAATGCAAATTTTCCTTTAAAATATTTGCAGTCCCCTTTTATTGATAACATAAATGAGATACTTATTTTACACATTTAAATTATCTCATGATTTTTAGCTATCAGTAGTTAGCTACAGTGTGACCCAGAAATGAAAATATACAAAATAGTTTTAAAAACACATGTATTTCTTTTTTCTTTTCTTTTTTGTAGAGACAGAGTCTCACTTTATTGCCCTTGGTAGAGTGCCATGGCATCACACAGCTCACAGCAACCTCCAACCTCCAACTCCGGGGCTTAAGTGATTCTCTTGCTTCAACCCTCCTGAGTAGCTACTACTACAGGCGCCCACCACAGTGCCTGGCTATTTTTTGTTGCAGTTTGGCCGGGCTGGGCTTGAACCCACCACCCTCGGTTTATGGGGTTGGTCCCCTCCCCAGTGAGCCACAGGTGCTGCCCAATACATGTATTTCTACTTGCTGGTACACTTATAGATCATACAAAGATACATATTTACTTTTTTTTTCCTTTTTTTGGTAGAGACAGAGTCTCACTTTGTCACCCTCAGGAGACTATCATGAGTCAGACAGCTCACAACAACCTCTAATTCCTGGACTTAAGCAATTCTCTTGCCTCAGCCCCGCTAGTAACTGGGACTATAGGCACCTGCCACAATGCCTAGGTACTTTTTTGTTGCTATTTGGCCGGGGCTTGGTTTGAACCTGCCACCCTGGGTATAGGGGGCAGGCACCCTACTCACTGAGCCACAGGCACCTCCCACAAAGATACATATATACTTTTAAAATAAAGACTTTCAAAATGAAACCAGCTCATCAAATTTTTACCAAGGTATAACAAAAAAAATCTTTTATGCAAAAAAAAACAAAATTAAAGCAAAAATGACACTTTTAACTTAGTTTTCAAATGTCCTAAATCACATCAATTATACAAATTACTATTTTTGAAGATAGAATTTTGATGGTTAACTTCCCACTTCTGTCATGCTTGTACTAAAACATAATAACACTGCTCCAAACACAATGAATGGAATTCTTACATTTCACCACTTTCTTTAAATGATAACAGCTCAAATCATGTTTTACATTTCTAGTTGTTTGT
>CAUYTI010101925.1:0-52786 GCA_963575145.1 Galago senegalensis | reverse complement strand
GCAGCCTAGGGAGGAGTGCACCAGGTGGGGGGCACCACAGGGATGGCGGCAGCCTGGGGAGGAGGCAGCACCGGGTGGTGGGGAGGGGCAGCCTAGGGAGGAGAGCAGCATGAGGGGGGAGCAAGGGGAGGAGGCAGCCAGGGGAGGAGGCAGCCAGGGAAGGAGGCAGCCAGGGGAAGAGGCAGCCAGGGGAGGAGGCAGCCAGGGGAGGAGGCAGCACAGGGCCGAGGGGAGGAGCAGCCTAGGGAGGGGAGCAGCATGAGGGGGCAGCCAGGGGAGGGGGCAGCCAGGGAAGGAGGCAGCCAGGGGAGGAGGCAGCCAGGGGAGGAGGCAGCACAGGGCACTGGGGAGGGGCAGCCTAGGAAGGGGAGAAGCATGAGGGGGGAGCCAGGGAAGGAGGCGGCCAGGGGAGGAGGCAGCCAGGGAAGGAGGCAGCCAGGGGAGGTGGCAGCCAGGGGAGGAGGCAGCACAGGGTGGTGGGGCGGGGCAGCCTAGGGAGGGGAGCAGCATGAGGGGGCAGCCAGGGGAGGAGGCAGCCAGGGAAGGAGGCAGCACAGGGCAGTGGAGAGAAGCAGCCTAGGGTGGGGAGCAGCATGAGGGGGCAGCCAGGGGAGGAGGCAGCCAGGGGAGGAGGCAGCTAGGGGAGGAGGCAGCCAGGGGAAGAGGCAGCACAGGGCAGTGGGGAGGGGAAGCCTAGGGAGGGGAGCAGCATGAGGGGGCAGCCTGGGGAGGAGGCAGGGCAGGGGAGGGAAGCCCCACATGGGGGTGGCAGCCCAGGGGAGGAGACAGCCAGGGAGGGAGGCAGCCAGGGGAGGAGGCAGCACAGGGCACTGGGGAGGGGCAGCCTAGGGAGGGGAGCAGCTTGAGGGAACAGCACAGGGAGGGAGGCAGGCTTGCACCTTCCAGGCAGAGGGCCCAGGAAACCCAGAAGCAAGTGGCAGCAAGAAGGCCAGAAATCAGAAAGATCCACAGAAGATACTGTCATGGTTCCTAATACGTCACAGAGGAGGACAGAGGGAGCCCCCCACTGGCTGGCAGCAAGGGGCACTATGTGGCCAGAGCAGCTGTGTCATCGGCAGTCATAGCTCCCCGGGTCAGTGTACTCAGGAGCCCAGGTGTGTCTATGTAGCTGCACGTTTATTTCTATCTTAAGTTGACTTTTACGTTGTTTCTCGGGGCAGTGCGTGCACACAGTGCAGCTACCAGGGAGAAAAGGCTTCCAACAAGAGCCGTAGTCTTCTGCCTCCTCTTCCCATCTCCAGGCTTTTTCTTTTCTTTTCTTTTCTTTTTTTTATTTTCAGGCTTTTTCTTGATAGACAACTACTTTTAATTCTTTTAACTGTTTCTCCCGGTATTTCCCCCTTTATTTCCAAACAACGTGTGCACACTGCTCCTTCACGCTTAGTCCTGTCTGTGGACTTTTCCGCATATTAGGTAAGGTTTAGCTCTCTTCCTGCCTCCCTCTCTCACTCATATTACCATCTTAGTCTGTTTGTGCTCTTGTAGCAAAGTACCCGCGGCTGGGTAATTTATGAACAGTAGATATTGATTCCTGGCAGCCCTGGAGGCTGGGAAGTTCTAGATCAAGGCAGGTGCCAGCAGATCCATTGTCTGTGAGGCCCATTCCTCATCAATGGCGCTGTCTAGGTGTCCTCTCTTGGAGGAAGAGAGGAAGAGCAAATCTAGGCCCAAGCTAGTCCTTCTAAAAGGCACTAATCCTGCAGTCCTTCTAAAAGGCACTATCCTTTCCTGAAGGCTTCATTACTTAACTGCTTCCCACAAGCCCCACCTCTTAACACCAGCACAATGGGGACAAGTTTCAACACATTCAAACCACAGCATATACTTATATCACAGTCGCAGTTCAGTTAATAAGCAGTGTTTACATTGTTAGGAGAGTGCAAATGTTGTTCCCTGCCCAGTCAAAAAGTACAACTTCATCATTTTTCTGAAGGAAATAATTGCCTGTTTGTTTGACTTGCTGAGTTCCAAATGCGCGTCATTACTCCTTCTCTGCATTTGCTGACAGATATCAGTCTCAGGGTCTGTGAATGATTGATCTGGTTCCAAACTCTCAATCATTTCTACTCTTTGCCCCACCGTCCTCACTCAAACCTGGACGAGGTGTTTTTTGGGTGTGGCTATCCCATGTTAGAGATTCTGTTTCCTGGGTCTCATGCTTTGTTCCTGGTTGAGTCTCTAAGAAAAGAACGTATGGGAAGTAAAATTCTTAAATTGCTTTCATGTATCAATGTACATTTATTCGAATCTCTTATTTGGTTGAATACTGGGCTGAGTCCACCATGCTAGGTGAATTCTTTCCCTCGGAGTCTTGAGGATATTTGTCTATGTCTTGTAGCATCCTGAAGGAAGACTGTGTCACTCTGATTTCTTTCTTTGTATATGTGCTGTACTCCTTTCTCTATAAAAATTCTTCTTATTATATTTATTCTATTCCTGGTGTTCTGAAATTTGAAATTAATCTCCTTTCAAAAGCAACTTAGAAAAAGTGTCCTGAAATGAGCTCTGCAAAGTTTCTAGAAATTGAGGCCATTAAAAGAAAAAATACTCTTTTGGAGGGTAGGATGCTAGTAGAGAGAGTGGTCTGAAAGGAATCAGAAATCTTCGAAGGCAAATTAAACATTCAATTCTCTCTCTCTCTTTTCCTTTAAAACAATGGCTCTCAACTAGGAATGATTTCACTACCCAGGGGACATTTGACAGTATCTGGAGATATTTTGGGTTGTCATGACCGTGAGCAGGGAAGATGGTCCTGGCATTTAGTAGGTAGAGGCCAAAGATGCTGCTGAACCTCCCATGATGCACGGGAGACCCCACCAACAAAGAATCATCAAGTCCAAAGTATCAATATTGCCATAACGGAGACACTCTGCTTTAAAGATTACAAGTTTCTTTGTTAGTAGAAATGCCTGAAATTGAGTAGATTGGTTTCATTGTGCATTCTTCCTTCCTTCCTAGAGTCTTCGACTACTTCACAGATATTTGTAAGATCTCTGAATATTCCGTACGGAATTAATGCATGTCTAGTAAGTGTCAGGCACTGTGCCTCCTCTCACAGGACTTATAGTCCCTTGAAATAAGCTGGCTTGCTTTTTATTGTTGGCATATTTAGAGATTATATGAAATAGACTATGTTTTTCCCTCAGTGAATGAGGAAACCATCTCTCCCAGTTTTGCTCTATTTTGGTCTTGTGCTTTCATATCCCCAAACCGGTGAGCGTGCTGGGAATAGTGAGGCGGGATGAGGCCTGAGATTAAGCAGGAGAGAAACATCAGTTACCTCCGCTCTGGAATCTGGGCATCAGAATCAGCAGGAATGCTTGCCGAAAATGCAAGTTGCCAGGACCTGACTCAGACAAGAGGAGTCAGAAGCACTAGGCTGTCGCCAAGACTCTGTATTTGACGAGCTCCTCCTGTGGCTCTTTGTTCACTGACATCTGAGAACCTCTAGCTCAGCCTCTGCAGTGTTGCAAAAATGGGTGTGGATGTTTGGATCCAAGGGTAAAAATAGGGGTGACTAGTGCACATGGCATCTTTAATATGAGAAACAAGATGAAGTACTAACACTGAGTTTTAGAGTGCCAACTCTGTCGTCAGCCTCCAGGTTGACTCCCAGCTCCACTGTTCGTTAGCTGTGTGACATGGAGGGAATGATCTAACCTCTCTCAATTCCAGTTTTCTCATCTGTAAAGTGGAGATAATAGTATGTGTTTCATAGGGTGTATGTTGGATTCTTGCAAAATGCTTACACGGAGTCTGACACATAATCAGTGCTCAATATAATAGTTATAAAGAGACCCAACTCTTGTGATCCTGAGAAGAAAATTCTTCATCTAAACTTTAGTGATTCTCCAGCAAAAGATCTGCTCCTCCCCCGACTAAATGCACACACATGCTCACCTACCATGCACACATTTGTGCGCGCACACACACGCTCCCTCTCTTTCTCTCTCTTCCCCCCACCCTCTGCAATTCACAAGATCCCCTTCCCCTTCAGGACTGAGCATCTGGCTGACTCTCTTGTTCCAGAAAGGCTCTTATCAACACTCTCCTTTCTGAGATCTATGACACTGTGGCACATGGGCTTTAATAATTAGTCCCTTTCCGATGGCACTGGTTTACCATAACAAGTGGGCAGAGCTGGGTGGCTGCAGGGTGGGAGCAGGAGGAGGGAGGGAATGGCAGGCAGGAGACCGTCAGTGGCTGGATCTTGTGATGGCCAGAACCAGACATCTCTCTTTCCTCTGTGGCCTGTGCTGCCAGGTTCAGGGGTGAAGTGGAGAGGAAGCACCCTCATGGTGGCAGGCCCTCTTCGCTCATGCCTCGAGCCACAAGGAGCATAGAGAGTTCCCCAAGCCAGGCAGAGGCGCTGAGAGCCCTCTATGGGCCCTTCCAATCACAATGTTGTGATTAGTCACACTTCCTGCTTGGAAAACAGGCAGGCAGATATTTAAAAGGGAAATCCTACTGTGAAGTTTGGATGGGATTTCAAATAGATTTTTCTTCTTACAAATAAGATTAAAGGCAGAAGGAGGCAGGGAAGTGATTCAAAACTTTCCCGCCCACTAGGGCTTGTTGAGTCTTAGAGGAAAGGCTGCCCAGAAACTCTGGGAGCCCCAGCTCCCTACAACTTCAGTAGATATCAAACTTCCCTACCTAAGTGACTTTGACCAGCATCCAGATTTGGAGGGCAGTTGAGATGCAAACAAAATCTTCAAATGGTTTTATAGGGAGGAAAACTGTCCTAAGCATGTTTGCTGCTGTCAGTAAATATATGTTCAGCAAATACAGGGGGCATGGAGGAGCATTGGCAGGGGCGAGGTCCCTAATCTCCCTAGCCTCAGTTTCCTCATCTGTAAGCTAGGATAATTGTAGGATTTATTCCACAGGATTGTTGTATTATTGGAGTGAATGCTTATACAGCACTTAAACCAGGACCTGGCCCATGATCAGCCTTCGGGGAACGGGAGCTGTTATTCTCACAAAGTTATTATTCTCCTGAGTATTGTAGGTTGAAGTGTTTGTGGTCAAGTTTGCCGAGAAATGGCAAGCCATCATGAAAGCCTACAGCTTTATATGATATTTTGAGGTTTAAAAGCGTTTAAATACTCAAAATCTTCTGCAAATACAAATGTAGGTTTTGAAATTTAGTCCTGAGCGGTGCTAAGAGCTCCCACTGGGGTGGTGACTGGCACGTTGAAGGGACCCACACCTGTGTGTCACACAAAGCCGGCGAAGGGACTCCTCTGCTTGAACTTTGAACTTCGCAGAGGAACTAATAAAATGTACTGGAGCAAAAATTCCTCAACTCTGCCTCCAGCAGATGGGGTTAAGGGGCCCTTAGTGTCTCTTTAGACTTAAGGAAAACGAGGCCTTTGGATAGCCTTTGTAAAGAGAGTCATTTCTGTACTTTTTTTTTTTTTCTTGCCCTAGGACTTTGGGAAAACAGATTCAAACCATATGGAGACAGTAAACCAGAATGTTAATAATAATAAAAAAAATCTGGTGTTTTGTTCATTCAGATATAAAGTGATGGCTGCTGGTTGAAAAGTATATTTTTGTTATTAAGGAAGCAAATGAAAATTGCAAGAAAACAATGGAATGATAAGCTTGCAAAAGTTATTTGCTTTGATTAAAAGCACCAATAAACGTGTCTTGGGTTTCTAACTGCTTCATTTAGCACTTGACACATCATAGATTTTTTTCACAGTATAATATCTCCATTGAAATATAATTATTTTGCAGATTGTTCAACTGAACACTCTTCTAAACATGCTGTTAGGGGGACTCACCCCTGGTGATCATCAGGATATCATGACAATGTGTACAATTGATGGACATGTGAGGGACATGGCAGCCAGGCTCGGAGCAGAGAAGGTGATTTGTTGCAGAGCAATTACCCTAATGCATTTTTAAAAGCGTAAAATAAAGAATCATTTCATTTGCTGAAAAGATGTTTTAGGTGTTTCAGTAAAGCAGTGACAGAATATTTTGAGTGTCAGTTTTTTCTTTTTTCTTTATAAAGTTAGGTAATTACATTTACTAGTTGAAGAATTGCCATTTAAAAATAATATTTTGTCTAAATGTTTAACAACATCTATTAAAAATGTATACTGAACATGACAGTGGCCTTTTCATGCTGTAATTCTAGTCAGTGGTCTGAAAACAATTAGGATGAAAAAAAATGTACATTTCTTCTGTGCTAGCTGAAGAGTCAAGACTTGGTAGAGAACATTATGATGTTTCAGATAGTTCTATTTTTATGCAGATAATACTTCTAAGAAAGGTCCCATGGCTATGTGTGTACTTAGTTTCTTTAGTACCTCTCCGGTGGGCAAAGCCCCCAGTTGTCTGTGGTCCCAGCCCCCTGCTGTCCCATGCATAAGATTGAAGAGAAAATGGGGAAAACTCATAAAACAGCCACATGTTACCCATCTCTTTAAGCCCCTCATTCAGCCGGTATATTCTCTGGCATGGCTATACTGGTTGATACAACACTAAAAGAGTTGCTCACCTTATGGGAAATAGGCCTTTCCCTGGTAGTTCCCTGTGTGTCCCCCTCCGATCCCTCTCCCAGGTCCCCCAAATGGTCACCCAACCCAGCAGCTAGAGGAAGATGCCTGCCCCAGCAGGGTGGCTTCCATTCCACTTGGCGGTATCTGTTTAGATTGCTCATGAGATTTAGCCTGGGAATCTTTGGAATAGTCAAAAGCAGCTTATGGAAGATGGTGTGTAGGTTGGGGCAGGAAACTGGCAACAAAGTTCCCTGGTCCCCTGATCTGAGCACCCTGGGGTGGAGTTTGGACCTGGGAAGAGTGGGGGGGGAGTATGAGCAGAGTTGTGCCCTGGGACCACTCCTGCACTCGCCCCACCTGCTTTGAGAAGGGAGAGGGGAGGTTATGGCATAAAACTGCCCAGCAGTGTCGTGGTGGTGATGAGTCAGTGCTCTGTCCTTGACTCTTCAACAGGCAGATGGAAGTTTTGAGGCAGATTTTCTAGGAAAACCTGGTACCTGGGCAGAGCACCATGCCTCTGCCCAAGGGCATGCCTCCTCTCCAAAAAACCCACCAGAGTCCCAAGCCTTTCCCAGGATGGGACACGTTTTCAAATTCAGTCATTGCCTGTAAAAACCTAAGAGGTTTCCATCTCCATCTGCAAACCTTACCACTGCCTGGATTGTCTATCAATAAAGATTCCATCAGACCCTCCCAGCCTAATCCCCAGTGTCCAGAGCTGGGTCTCCAAACCTTTCTGAGAATGCGCCTCCGATGTAGGGGCACTTTTTATTTATAAATTGTATACAGCTACTGTTATATCTCTATGGAAATGTTCAAGAGTAGACTTAAAACGGTAATATTTATATTAATAACAACAATGCTAATATTTCCTTTCCATGCCCCAGTGGATTGTTTCGTATATGACCCTCACATCATCAAGGAATCTTGTTAAAATGCAAAGTCTAAATCAGTACATCTGGGGTGGGGCCTAGAGATTCTGCTCTAAGCAGCTCTCCATGTCTTTGCTGGCCCTGAAATGTTCTTCATACCTGTACTTGTGTGTGTGTTTGTTTCCTTGTCATCTGAGACACATAAATCATCCTTGGGTTTTTTATTTTTTTCTTTTCATTTTTAGAACTTGTTCTAAGCAAATAACTTTTTCTAAGCTAAGTGATAAGTGTTTTCCCGGCACTGCCTAACTTCTCAGAGAACCACCACTTGGGTTCTGCAACACCCTTAATAAAGAATTAATTGAGTACATCTTTTTGACTGGAGTAATTTATTTAGTTAGAATTTTTGAAGAAAGTAATTTTTATTTGTGCTCACAAGAAAGTAATTAGTGATAGTCATTTTACTTCAAAGAAGGATTTTGCAAGAGGCTTTCTTTTTTTTCTTAAGGTATCGTTTATTACGGTGGAGCCTCTGAGAGGAACTCTTTGTCCAGGACAATAGTCTTTTAGCCTTGTTAGTGTCTTATTCTATATAAATGTGCCTAATTGTTACAGTTGCTAAACAGAACTCATCCCACTGAGTGTGCTCATTTAGCTGTGAGGAGGCATAATAGCAGTTGCATCTGAAATTTGCAGCAATTTTACATATTCTTTCTGTAGACGGTTTTTTTCCCTTGTTGCCTGAGGAGCGGAGGAAGCGCTGCTGTTCCCCCATTGTCAGGGCAGCTGTCTCTCTGTGCTAACGCTGCGCACCCGCCAGCCGGGCAGATGGCGGACGGGAGCTGAGGCGTGTCTCCCGCGCACACGCAGGGCTCACTCTGCCGCCTTTGGGGAGCGCAGCTGCCGCGCTGCTAGGATGGGGACCGGGAGCCGATCTGCAGTTCAGAGCCGTGCGCTCTGAAGGGGTGTTGGGGTCTTCCAAGCGTTGAATAGGCACTTGCATATTCAAACCGCCCGAGCTGTGTGAAAATATGGATTCCTGTTAATCAGAATTTTGGAGAGGAGTCAGGCAGGGGTGTGTTGCAGGGATGAGGGAGACTGTCCCGCAGATCTGCGTGTTAATGTGCTCCTGATTGGGGGTGGGGGGATGAGGGCGAGCAGCACTGCGCCTGCTTCACCCCTGGGGTTTCCAAGACCCTAGTCGCTGCTCCACCTTCACGGGTGTGGCTCCTTTCTGCTAATCAGATCTATTCTGAATGAGGCTTCGCTCGTCTGGGGAGGGCTTTTCTCGGCATAAGGTAGAAGGACGTTTCCCATCCTGGATGCTGTGACTTGGACCTTTAAAGAGGGTGGTTTAACCGGGAAGCCAACCTAGAGACCACGGCTGGGATGCCACGGCTCCAGCCTGGGCCTCCTTTCACATCCTCCCTCCCTTGCATTCTGTCTCCTGTCCTGAGCTGGACATTAGGCATAGCCCAGGTATATGTGTTTAGAAAAGCTTTATTAATGTATAATGCACATATCACACCGTTCAGTGGGTTTGGGTATAGTCACGGATATGTACACTCACAGCCACGGTCAAGTTAAGAGCGTTTCTATCACGTCTGAAAGAAACTTCGGCTGATTCTTCACCCTTAAGCTGTTATCCCTGATTCCCTCATCCCTCTCCTTCAGCTCTAAGTAGCGGCTAATCTGCTTCCTGTCTCTACAGACCTAGTTTTGTGTGAATGACCCAGGGGTGTGATAGAGGGTGTTTGCATGTGGGTTGTATGTAGGGAGGAGTCAAGAGGAGAGGACACGGTAAACTTCCAGGATGGATGAGAAAGCAGCCCTCGCGTGTAAAAGCATCAGGCTCTGTCACCATTTCATCTCTTGATGTCAAAAATGATCCACTTCTCGTTTCAGCATGCCCAGCTCATCCAGGACCCTGTGTGGCCATCACTAAGTCTACCAAATTTTTAATCTCTTATTTATTTATGTTCACTCTGTTGCCCAGGCTGGAGTGCTGTGGCATCATCATACCTCACTGTAGACTCAAACTCCTGGGCTTATGCCATCCTCCTGTTTTAAGCACCCAAGTAGGTGGCACTATAGGTGCACACCACCATGCGATGTGCTAATTTTTTATTTATTATTTTTAGAGATAGGATCTGGCAGTATTGCCCAGTCTGGCCTTGAACTCTTGGCCTGAAGCAATTTTCCTGACCTGGCCTCCCAAAATACTGAGATTATAGGCATGAGCTGCTGTGCCTGGTCTAACTTGGCCAGTCTTAATAGCTTACTAATCAGAACTGTACCTTACACAGATTTGAGAAAAGAAAAGTTTATATTTTATACCATACTGTGAAAAAATATTTTCTTTTTGGTTTGGCTTATCAATATTATACATTTAGGTAAAGGCACCATTTCTATTTCAGAACTGAAGCCAATCAGAAAATAGTGATAGTGATAACTTTTTTTGTTTTTGTTTTTTGAGACAGAGACTCACTGTGTCACCCTCAGTAGAGTGCTGTAGCGTCACAGCTCACAGCAGCCTCCATCTCTTGGGTTTAAGCAATTCTCTTGCCTCAGCCTCCCAAGTAGCCAGGACTACGGGAATCTGCCATAACGCCTGGCTATTTTTTATTGCAGTTATCATTGTTGTTTAGCTGGCCAGGGCCAGGTTCAAACGCTCCAGCCTCGGTTTATGTGGCCAGCACCCTACCCGCTGAGCTATCGGTGCCACCCACAAATTCTTCGGTGTATGTGGCTGGTGCTGTAAGATGGTGATAACTTATGTTAGAAGAAGTCAAGACAGAATTTGTATCTGACAAGTCTCAGGTCATGGCTTTACTCCCTTTTTAGAGTTTTGATAGTTTGTCATTATTTAATGAAATAAAGAATATTTTTTTTTTATTATCTGACTATAACCATCTCATTCCCCTTATTGCTAGTAACCTCCCCCTCCACTGCCCATACCAACAGGAGCAGAGTTTTTATGAATTACACAAGGCTCAAAAAATTTTGAGCTGGAAAGGATTTTAGGAACAATTTCATCAAAGCCACTTGTATTAATCAGCTTGGGCTGCCATAACAAAATCTCATAGGCTAGGTGACTTAGCTAGCAACACAGTCTGGAGGGTGGTGCCAACATGGTCAGGTTCCAGGGAGGGCCCTTTTCCTGGCTGGCAGGTGGCTGCCTTCTTGCTGAGTCCCACCTGACAGAGAGAGTGTGTGCGGCACACAGTCGCAAGCTTTCTGGCTTCCCATTTTATAAAGACACTAATCCCATCATGGGGGCCCCATCCCTAGGACTCCTCCTAAACCTACATACCTCTCAGAGGCCCCATCTCTGAATACTAACACTATGGGGGTTAGGGCTTCCACATATGAATCTTAGGGGAGACACAATTCAGTCTATAGCACCTCTCATTAAACTTGTCTTTATATTAACCAGAGATACAAATCTCTGTTTTAGAAAATTCCATTACATTTCTGGAGTCAGTTCTAGATCTGATAGGATGTCAAAAATAGCCCATATTTTTGCTCTCTGCTTTGGAGTCTTCTTGTTAGTTAGAACTGCTAGATTTGGCAGAAGATTCTCGCAAAGTATGCCAGACTAGAGGCAAAAACCAAAAATGCAGTGAAAATCTTGGGGCTGGGGCAAAGGGGACCTCACAGCTATGGCACAGGGAGGGTCGGGATGCTAGGCGCTCTAAGGAGGAACCATCTTCCTGAGGGAGGGGAGGAACGACAGAGGCAGATTTCTGGTTGGAGTAACCTATGAGCAGCTGACGAGAAGGAACCTTGAATGGAATTGTCCAAGAAGGCAACTGTGCTCAGCAGCTGCTGCGGGAACACCTGGGTGTGGCCCTTCTGCTTTTCTCTTAGGCTTCGAGATGAGAGGTGCTGCCTCCCCACTGTCCCTATCAATGGGGCAGCAAGTTAGTTCCTACTGTCATTATGAAATAGTTTCTAAGCTAGAATGACCTTTTGATGGCTTTTGTCTCATCAGAAGGATACTCGTACTATTGAATGCCAAGAATGACACCAATTCAGGTAACACAAGCCCAGTCTGGACGATTATAGAAGTTACCAGGCTGGGATATCTGACCCACTGCTCACCCTTTCATACACACAAGACACAGAGCTGGGATTCACAGTGAGCTCGTTCTCAGGTCATATGCTTTAAGATTCAAATTCAGTGTTAGGGTTTTTTGTTTGTTTGTTTTTGTTTTTCTTGAGGATAATTTGATGCCTTCAGTCTATACCAGAGGATATGTTTAAATATACTAACAATATCCAGTTCTCTTGATGAATTTAAATATAATTTATTCAGCAAAGATTAAGTTAGCACACAGCCTGGTCACAGTAAGGCAGACTTTCTTTATGTCATCAGCAGACAATGGCAACCCGTCCATTTGCTGGTCCTGAGAAGAGCTAATAGGTATGTTTTCAATTCAACTATGAAAACACTGACCTGTGCAAACCCCAAAGGAGGGGTATCCATCAATTCTTCAGCATGGTGAGTTTCAATTGTTTCTTGGGTTTTTGCTTTGTTACCACCATGTATGTAATATATTCCACAAAACAGGTCATAAACATTTGGTTTGGGAAGAGTCTACACAAATGATGCCATGGGACTGTCAAGAAGAGGAGAGTTCATTTGCTTCCCGGAGACCGGGAAATGTTATTGACTAACAACATCTTACGGTCATTGACACTGAACACGCAGGACACAACAAATTTGCTTGACAGTCTTGATAGATATTTGTGTAGATGGCAACTACATTCACATAGCATTCTTTAAATGCTGGTTTTTATATTAAGTATGAAAATTTTTCATTGGTTAAGTTAATAACTGAAATATCCAGTTAACTGAGGCAGCAACTCAATTTCTGTTTGGCTCAGGACATGGCTCCGGCTTTCACATTCCCACAGACCTATTTTGGAAGTGGCTGACTGTTTTCACTGGGCTCCCATGGACCCCCTCCCCGGGGTCTTTCTGACTCCTGTCAGATGGAAATGGGGTGTGTGTGTGCATGGTGAGCATCTGCAGGACAGACAGGGAGATGAGAGAGGCTTGGAGGGAAAGAATCTTGGCCTGAGTGGGAGAGTTTTTGAATCCTTTTCAGGAGGTTTGTGTGTCATTTTCCCAATGTTTGTTTTTATTTTTATTCTTGAAATGTTTTAGTGCTATGGAGGGCTGTGCCATTTTTGTTGTTGTTGGGCTACAAGAAAAAACACAGGCAGTTCTGACAAGATTGTGAAGCCAAAAGAATTTCTTGAGGAAAATATTCTCTGTGTTATGTAAGAGCAATTTCATTTTGTGTTCTTAGTAAAAGGTTTCAACTCAGTTAGATTATGAAGCTCCTATAAATATTTGTTATTCAGGCTAGACACAGTGGCTCAAGTCTATAATCCCACACTCTGGGAGGCTGAGGCTGGTGGATTGCTTGAGCTCAGGAGTTCGAGACCAGCCTGAGTGATAGCGAGACCCTGATTCTAAAGGTAGCCGGGCATTGTGGTGGGCACCTGTAACCCCAGCTACTTGGGAGACTAAGGCAAGAGAATCATGTGAGCCCAAGAGTTTGAGGTTGCTGTGAGCCATGATGCCACGGCACTCTACCCAGGGTGACATAGTGAGAAAACAGTCGTTCTACTTTAAGATGAGGCAATGTATTTAGTTAGGTGTTCTGAAGTAAAAGGATGAAAAACATAGTAACACAGAGAAACATGTACTTGGTGTTTCCTTGGATTGTTTCTGAAAAGATTTATGTGATAATTTCATGGAAAAATGGGCTGTCCTGCTAGGTAAGCTGTGCAGCATATACATAGGATGATATGGACAGTGTCCAGGTGAGGATGGACTGAATTCCAAACAGTCACCTGAAAATTAGTTGTTGGAAAATCAGAAAGCAGTCCCCTATATTCAAGTTTTTAAGGATTCTTAACCTGCTTTGGAAATATTTGACGATTAAATGACCAGAATGGCCCCTAGAATGTGATGGAATCCCCAGGACATATTTTTGCTCCTGGGGCATCTGTTTATATAGACAATTTGAGCCACCCCAAATCAGAGTGTCAGCACTATTCTGATGTTCAGTCTCCTCTGAATCCATGAAAAGCCACAACGACCAACAGGGATGATGGCTTTGCTGGGCTGCCCTCTCAGAACTAGGGCCCAGCCATACCACTCTGGGGGACCTCACAGGTGTGCGTGCTGGAGCTTCCTGAGGCATCTTGTCAACCCACAGTTATGGGGACGCAGTGGAGGCTTAGAGCCCATAGGAGGTGAGAAATGGGGACTGAAGCCCACAGAGGTTCTGGTCCAGGTTGGCACAGCCATCCTTGGTCTGCCCCAGGCACCAAGGCACTTCACAGAGTGGGAATTCCTGAGTCCTGCATTCTGGATTAGGCCTCTGCTTTCCTGAGTCCAAGAGTGATAATGTCAGTGTCATGGGAAAATGCATTATCAGTTTTAGTCAGAGCACCAGTAACACATTTCTCATGTTCCTGGCACATTGTAGGTGCTTATTATATTTGCCAAAAGAATGTAGGAAAGGTTCAAGGATGGGGTGCTCCTTGGTAAAAGGGTAGGCTGTTCACAATTGCACAAGATAAAGGCACTGGTGAGCCACTGCTCAGCTGTCCTGCTTCGGTGAGTGAAGTTTCATTACATAAGTGGGTGAGAATTGGGAATATCACATATGGACATGGTATCTTTCAGCTCGTGGTAGAGATCAAAGGCTGACAAATCACAAATTCTTTTTTTTGAGGCAGAATCTCAGTATGTCATCCTCAGTAGAGTACTATGGTGTCACAGCTCACAGCAACCTCAAACTCTTGGGCTTAAGCAGTTCTCTTGCCTCAGCCTCCCAAGTAGCTGAGACTACAGGTGCCTGCCACAATGCCCAGCTATTTTTTTGTTGCAGTTGTCATTGTTGATTTTAGCTGGCCAGGTTGTTCAAACCTGCCAACCTCAGTGTATGTAGCTGGCACCCTACCCGCTGAGCTATGGGTGCCACCCTCAAATTCTTTATATTGTTATAATCCTGGAGGATCATAGATGGAAAATCTTGTAAAAGACGCACAAATTTATGTAATTTAGTTACAATTCTGATGAGATCAAGAATTTCCAATACTCAGTTCAACACCAAATTCTGAGACCCAAAATGAAAATGTATATAACAAAATAATTTTTTCAGAGAATAATTTATAAAAAGATAATTTAAACAATCTTTATTGATCCACAGAGAAAGTTCTGGCATTGCGAACAATCCTCAGACTACCCAGGAGTCAATACAGCAATTGCCTCAACCTTAATGACACCCCTCTGGACATTCAAGACGGTGTATTGTGTGTGCCTGTTTTTTTTTTTTTTTCTTTGAGACAGAGCCTCAAGCTGTCCCCCTGGGTAGAGTGCAGGGGCATCACAGCTCACAGCAACCTCCAACTCCTGGGCTCAAGCGGGTCTCCTGCTTCAGCCTCCCAAGTAGCTGGGACCACAAGTGCCCGCCACAACGCCTGGCTATTTTCTGGTTGCAGCCGTCATTGTTGTTTTGCGGGCCCTAGCTGGATTTGAACCTGCCACCTTAGGTGTATGTGGCTGGCACCTTAGCCACTTGAGCCACAGGCGCTGAGCCGTTTGTGCCTGTGGATTGCAGTTTTCCTGGTAGCTGCCACCTGCACCATCCTTTGGCATTGGTGAGAAGGAAGTTGAGAAGTTCATTATCCTGTTGCTGCTTATGTCAAGACAACCACCTGTATCTAGTTTGACAAATGGGCGTGGTATAGAGTGTAACTTTATGTGATAGAAGGGTTTTCCTTTGTGGGATCAATGCCAACAGTCACTGAAATAGCCATTTAATGTAATTAGTGATTCTTAAGTACCTTGTACAGAAAATGCTTTGCTGGAATAATAGCAAACAGTTTTAACAACTCCATATGTGAATTAGGATGGGCGGATTTAAGATTTTATCCAAGGGTGGTCCTGGAAGACCTTTTGGGCCTAGCCTTGAAATTTACATTTTGACATTGCCTTCAAATGAGGCAATGTTGCCAAGACTGAACATTTACAATATTCTGTTATTTGTGTGATCCTATTTGGGGCATGTGTCGATGTTTTAACATATTTAAAATCTCAAAATATGGAAAAGATCCAGCAGTCTACAGACCTCGGTGGCAGGGAGGCCCTGACCAGCTTGCCACTCATTCTCTCTCCACATGCATAACCTTCTACGTTATGCTGTAGGAATGAAAAGTTGTCGATGGCTTTATTTTCCCAGCCTGGATGTTTCTGAAATGGCAAAGCTAAAGTGGGGCACTGGAGACAGGCTAATCCGTCTAGACATTTATTCATTTATTCACTCATGGAATAAAGATCCAGTGGTGAGACAGACCTGAGAGGCAGGTTTTGCCCTGCCTTGCGCATGTTGACCTCCGAGTCTCAGTTTCCAAATTTGTTAAGTGGATCAACAATAGCTCTTGCTTCAAAGGATATTGTAGGGCCCGAATGAGGTAATGTGTTAAGGAGGAAGCACAGGCCTGCTATGAACTACCAAGGGCTCATTAAAAGTTAGCTGCTGTATTAGGGGTAGTACTTCCTACTGTAGTGTGTGTTGGGTGCTGTGCTCTGTGGATAAAACACATTCCATCTTCTGGAGGCTTGTGATCTAGGGAGACAGGAAAACACTTGCAAATTCAGCTCTGTGGGATCCATAGCTGGCATTAGTGCAGGAGCAGGGGCCACGTAGACAGCGTTCAGCTCTGCCTCGGGTGTAGAGAGGGTTTCATTAAAGTCAGGGAAAATCTGCCTGCTTGTCTCAAACGCTAATTAGCTGGGAAACTTTGGGCATATCATTTGGCCTCTCCAAGTTTTGGTTCCCTAATCTACAAAATGAGGGGACAGACTCAAACCTCTCCAAGATTCGCTGAACCCACCATGTTGTGGAACTGATGGGGGCTCAGGTGCTTTCCACCACGGAAGTCAAGCTCCCGACTTAGTTACAGATTCATCTGTATACCTTGAAACAAATGTCCCCTCATTCTGCAGATTAGGGAACCAAAACTCAGAGTGGCCCAATGACGCCCAAATTTCCCTGCTAATTAGGGGTTGAGACAAGAATGTGGATTTTCCCTGACTTCAGCGAAACCCTCTGTACACCTAAGGCAGAGATGAACGCTGCACTTCCTCACTGTCTCATAGTTGGCCAATTTCCAACTTCAATGAACTTTGAAAACAAAATGTCTTCTGATGCATGTGGATAAATTTGTCTTGTGGAGTCTTGTGCACCTGCCAGGTCTTGTGTGGTTAGATTAGGCAGAACTGGGGCGAGAGTGAAGCTACTCACCAGGCTTTCATAGTCACGGTTTCTTCTAGTAAAAACTTCTCTACTATTATTTTTTATGAATCTAAGCATGTTAGGGAGGCAGGCAGATGATGAATGGTGTATGTTTCTGTCCATCCCTTCCAGTCATGTGCTGGGAAGTATTTTGTTTTAGTGTGTTTTAGAAATCCCCTGGCAGACAGTGAAGCTTAGATGATAACAGAATCGACTTGCTGATCTGTTTTCCAGGCCAAATGCCTCACACTCCCACGTCTCTTGATTTGTGTGTTTCTCAGGCAGTGCTTTCATTCCCCCCCCCCAGCAGGGGGTTTGCTTGCGTGCACTTCTGTTACAAGAAAGGGCCAGAGACCAAGAAGTTCAGGCCTCCTCTGATGGGTTCTTTGATCACCTAAAGAGGTCAGGACCAAATGTTTATCAGGAATGGTCAGCTATCAGCTCTTCATACTAAAAGGATAAAATGGCCCTTATAAAACATTGGCATTGTTCTAGAGAGGAAAAACTCCTTCTCATAGCCTAGGGAAACTTAATACTAAAATAATGCAATATTTAAAACTTATACATCATCCTTAGAAAAGAATTTGCTGAAGAACAAACCAAAACATTCAAGCATTACTTGAGAGAGAGAGCTGCATGAACAGTGATTCTTGCCCCTGCCTCCACCATTCTTCTTAAGTGGCTTAAACAGCTGTCTCAGCAAAGGGCAGAGACACCTGCTCCTGATGGGGTGCAGCTGACCAGGAGGGACGTGCAGAGTGCAGAAAGTTCTGGGGAATAAACCTTCCAGCCGATGGTTCTATCACTTTTTGAATATTATAGTACTTTAATAGAAATCCCTCTTAAACATACATAAGCATCCTTGAAGATCTTGCTTTATACTATTGGAGACTGGCTTCCTTACCTTCTGCCTCCCTCCCTCCCTCTCTTTTCCCCTCCTTCCTTCTCAATCTTTCCCCCCTTCTTACCTCGCTCTGTGCCTTTCTTTCCTTCCCTTTTTTGTGTTTTAAGGAAATCACTTTTTCAACTGGAGTTGAGTAAGGAGTGCTACAAAAATACCTTTTTTTTTTTTAGCACATAGTAAGTGGTTAGTAAAATCTTCCATTCTGGCGCATTTCTATGATGAGACATAGCCATCCCATGTCTGTTATTTTATATGCCTTCATCTAAAAATGCAGGTCTTCAGTGTAAAGTTCTCAGCAGAGCAAATCTGTCCTGAACTTTTCATCACATCTACCATTATAAAGTCCAGAATTGTAAATAATCCATCCAAGTGACTAAATCATTCCTTTTGGCACAAAGCATACATTCATTTTGAAGTTTTAGCATCTGGAAGTATTAAAGATAAAAATAATGCTTCAGTTGAGGATAAGTTCTGTGTTGGATATGTAGATTGTAGTCGTTAAGTTTTATAACCAACAATGAGAGATTTTTTTGTAATTATACTTTATTTTGGCTGTACGGTATTTATTGGAACTGAGAAGCGGCTAAGATGATTGGTTATTTTTCTAATATACTTTCAAATAAAGCTGCCTACAGTGATAAAAAAACTACAGTTTCCTGCTTTGCAAATTGATGCCCCTTAAATTTGATTGTTCCTTCATTCATTTATTCATTGATTTATTTATTCTTGGCTCTTTCTTGAAATGACCTTAAAACAAAACCAGAACATGTTATTTAGGTGGTTAAAGGTGGTAAAGGTGGTTTTTCTCAGCGCTGATACCTTCTGGCTGTCCAATCCCATCTAGGGATAGATCTTTTTATTTAATTAATTAATTTATTTTTAAGGTGAGTCAAGTGAAGCAGTGGGAGTGGAGAAGGAACAAAGGAATCTGTAACTGGTTGTGATCGATTAGTTGTACACACCACTGCACTCGGACCAGCCTAGAGTAGATCTTGAGAGTCCTTAATGAATACATAGACCACACAGTCCTTAGTCTTCTCTAAATATTGTTAGTGCAGCTAAATTTATTAGACTCTGGATAGAAAACACACGCTCTTATGAAGACTCATAATGCTGAAGCTCTTTATTGTTGAATGAAGGTGTAACTTTAGACTTTGGCAATTAAGAGAACAGGTGCTGGTGGGTGCAGCCCAGTTCAGCAGGCAGAGGGGACAGGGTAGGTTGTAGGTCACACGCCTCCATAAGAAAGCCAACAACCTTGAATTTGTTTCAGCATTGAACAAATGGCCTGTTGTCTCCTGAGTTTTTTTCAGACCACAACACAGTGATTTTCAAAACAATTTTTTTTCTCATCCAGGGAATTTGCTTTCAAATGAAATTGTAGATAGAACCTGCATGTGTGAAATGGCCCAAAATGTTGCACCTTTGGTTGAAATGAGGTGGAGAACGCAGGGCAGAGGAGGTTTGCAACTGGGAATTTCTCAAAACAGGTTTGCCAGACCCTCATCAGAGTCCAGCAACCTTAGTGGTGCCCTCATGGATTAGTCCATTGTCTGTTTACAGAGCAAGCTAATTGTAGAATGTAGATCCATGAAACTGAACAAGATGACCTGTAATCGTTTAGTGAGAACTGAGTGAATTTTGGAGAAATTTGGAGACTATCTAGCAAAAATGATGATTTTATTTTTATTGTGGTTAAGGTATAGTTAATTGACAATGCAATGAAGTCATATCAGATGTGAGTTAAATATATGTGTTCAACCCAAAACAAAAATAAAAACAAGTAAAACAACTTAGAGGTCTGAGAATGACAGAAAAGGAAACCTAAGTAAATCCTAAGGGAACTTTTATGAGAAATGTGTCAGGCTGGGTATGAAATTCGTCAGGAAAAGAAAATGTACAAAATAGCCAATATCATCCTATTAGACAAACTGCAATTAAGCTTTAGTAATTAATATAATTCCCGGCATTGTATAATTATAGATCACTGGAGGAGAATAGGGATGTATGAAATTGATGCATGATAAATAGAGATTTGATATAGATTTTAGGTGGATGTTTGGAACAGTGTAGAAGAAAGGAAATCCTAATAAATAATGGGCAGATA
Source organism: Galago senegalensis (assembly GCA_963575145.1). Classification (NCBI taxonomy): domain Eukaryota; kingdom Metazoa; phylum Chordata; class Mammalia; order Primates; family Galagidae; genus Galago; species Galago senegalensis. The sequence continues at coordinate 33,044 of CAUYTI010101925.1, read as the reverse complement.
ATTGACTATTCATTTTTGGGAAAAAATGAGTATTCCCTCATACTGAAATATGCAACAAACTCCAGACGGGTCAAAGAAAAGACAGAAAGCTCTCAAAGAGTATAATTGTGACGGATGAGTTACTTAGTTCAGTGTAAACATTTCACACTGTATATCGAAGCAGTACCCTGAACCCCATAAATGCATCAATGTACAAAGTTATGATTTAATAAAAAATAATTTTAAAAAGCTCTCAAAGTAGTGGAATAAAATACAAAAGATTGCAAGTGATACTGATTCTACTACTGTGAGCTGGATGTCTTTCTGTTTGTGCCATCTACAATTTCTTCTATCAGTGTTTTGTAGTTCTTGTAGAGATCGTTCACCTCTTTGGTTAAGTATATTGCTAGGTATTTTGTTTTCTTTGTAGCTATTGTAAATGGTCTTGAGTCCTTGATTTCATCAGCTTGACTGCTATTGGTATACGGAAATACTCCCGATTTGTGTACACTGATACTGTAATCTGAGACTTTGCTGAATTTATTTAATGGTTCTAGAGTCTTTTGGTGGAATCTTTAGGGTTTTCTAGATACAAGACCATATCATCAGTGAACAGGAATAGTTTGACCTCCTGTTTCCCAATTCAGATATGCTTTATTTCTTTCTCCTGCTTGATTACTCTGGCTAGGATTTCCAGTACTATACTAACTAGACCTCTATATTAACTAGAAGTGGTGACTCTGGGCACTCTTGTGTTTTTGCAGTTCTTAGGGGGAATGCTTTCACTTTTCCCCATTCAGTATGATGTTGGTTGTGGGTTTGCCATATATGGCTTTTATTGTTTTGAAGTATGTTTCTTCTATTCCTAGTTTATTGAGGGGTTTTATCAAAAAAGAGTGCTAGATTTTATCAAATACTTTTTTCTGCATCTACTGAGATAATCGTTTGTTTTTGCTTCTATTTATGTGCTGAATCACATTTATAGGTTTATATATGTTAACCATCCTTGTTTCCCTGGGATAAAATTCACTTGATCGCAGCAAAGTAACTCTGATGTGCTGTTGAATTTGGTTTGCTAGTATATTGCTCAGGATTCTTGCATCTACAATATACGTTCATAAAGGATATTGGTCTATAGTTTTCTCTTTTGGTTATGTCATTTCCTGGCTTTGGTATAATATTGACTTCATGGAGTGAGTTAGGGAGGATTCCCTCCTTGATGTTGTGAGATCCTTTCTGTAGGATTAGATGCCAGTCTTCAGAGGTCTACTGGAATGCAGCTGTGATCCATCTTGTCTAGGGCTTTTTTTGTGGGGAGATTGTTTATTACTGCTTCAGTCTCACTGCTTGTCATTGGTCTGTTCAGGATTTCTATTTCTTCCTGATTTAGGCTGGAGATGTTGTGTGCTTCTAGGAATTTATCCATTTATTCTATGTTTTCTAGTTTGTGTACACAGAGGTTTTTATTCACAGATGATATTTTATATTTCTTTGTTGTCAGTTATAATATATCCTTTTTCTTTTTCTTTTTTTTTTTTTGAGACAGCATTTTACTTTGTGCACTCAGTAGAGTGCCATGTGCCTAGCTTCACAGCTCACAGCAACCTCAAACTCTTAGGCTCAAGCGATTCTCTTGCCTCAGCCTCCCTAGTAGCTTAGGCTCAAGCGATTCTCTCGCCTGTCTATTTTTAGAGACAAGGTCTTGCTCTGACTCAGGCTGGTCACAAACCTGTGGCCTCAGGCAATCCACCCACCTTGGCCTCCTGGAATACTAGGATTATAGGCATGAGCTACGGCACCTGGCCCACCTTTTTCATTTCTGATTGAGCTTGAGTCCTTTCTCTTCTATTTCTGCTTAATCTAACTAGGGGGTCTATCAGTTTGGTTTATCTTTTCAAAGAACCAACTTCTTGTTCAGTTAATCCTTTATAATTTGGGGGGAGGGGGTTTCCATTTGGTTTAGTCCTGCCCTGAGCCTTGCTATTTCTTTTCTTCTGCTGGCTTTGTGTTTAGTTTGTCCTTCTTTTTCTAGTGGCTTGAGATGTGACAGTAGGTTGTTAATTTGTAATCTTTTTGTCATTTTGATGTGGGCATTTAAGGTCAGGAACTTTCCCCTTAGGTCTGCTTTTACTGTGTTGTCCTACAGATTTCGATAGCTTGTGTCTCCTTGTCATTCAGTTCAACGAATCTCTTGATTTCCATCTCAATTTCATCGTTGACCCAAGGATCATTCAGTAACTCAACAGTTTGAGTTGTTTAATTTTCATGTATTTGTGTATATTTGGGAGTTCCAGTTCTGTCAGTGGGCATTGAAGTCCCTGGCAATTACAATGCTATTGTTTATTTCTTCATTTAGATCTAGTAGAATCTGCCTTATGAATCTGTAAGTGCTTGTGTTTGGTGCCTACGTACAGGGTATCCCAAATTTGCCCCTAACGTTAGCATACATAAGGAAAATGGGAAATTTTAGCTACCTGTACCTTTATTTACAAGATGTTCATTACAAAATTTTACAAAAAGGTGGCCAACAGGTAGACAATATTTTGTAAGTATACCCTGTAATTTTCAAAAAACTGCCTAATTTATCTATAGTTTATTTTGATATGTAACGCAATGTAGGTATTCAACTTTCCTCCTCAAATTCCTAGTATTGTGTACTGACTAAAATCTTCTTCACCATGTAGCATGTTCTTATTATATAGCAAGTATGTGTGTAGGTTTTTTATTCTGTTTCTTTGGCTTGTATGTCTATTCTTGCACCAACGTCTCACTATTTTTATTATTGTTTTTAATGAATTTTAATATTTGGCAGATAAAAAATTCTGCCTGTTACTTTTATTTTTTAAAAAAGTTTTGGTTATATTTATTAATTATTTTTATAGATAAATTTTATTTTATTTCATTTTGTTTATTGTTGTTATTATTATTTTTGAGACTGAGCCTCAAGCTGTTTCCCTGGATAGAGTGCCGTGGTAGCACAGCTCACAGCAACCTCCAACTCCTGGGCTTAAGCAATTCTCTTGCCTTTGCCTCCCAAGTAGCTGGGACTACAGGTGCCCACCACAACGCCCGGCTATTTTTTTGGTTGCAGTTGTCATTGTTGTTTGGCAGGCCCGGGCTGCTGGATTCAAACCCGCCAGCTCTGGTGTATGTGGCTGGCGTCTTAGCCACTTGAGCTATAGGTGCTGAGCCTATAGATAAATTGTATAATTATGCTGTCAGATTCTTCAAAAAAAATTTTGCTGCATTTTCATAAGCTTTGTGTTGATTAGTTTAATTGATTTCTGCAGAGTAAACTTACCACTGTAACCATCCCAAATCAAGAAATAGGCCATTAGTAGCCTCCAGAACGCTCCTTCCCTGCTCTCTTGCTGTCTACCAGTAACCACTACTCCTTTGGGATAGCTTAGTCTGTGTTTGAGCTTTATATAAATGTAAGCTTATGGTATGAACTCCTTTGTATGTGACTTCTATTGCTCAAGATTTTGTTTCTGAGATTTATTCCTGTTATTGTAGCAGTAGTTTTTCATTTTCATTGTGATATTGTATACCATTGTATGAATATATCAAAACATATTTATCCATTGCATTGCTGTTGAATATTTTTGGCTATCATGAACAAAGCTGCCGTGAATGCTGTGGTACACGAGGCCCTGATCCCTCCATGTACAAATTTCTCTTGGATGTTTGTCTAGCAAAAGGCTATTGGTTCATGCAGCATGCATATTTTCTTTTTCTTCTGACATTTGCAGAATGTAATATTGCAGCGACAGTACAGAGCTTGATGGTTGTGGATTACTAAACTCCCCAAGTATTAAATGGTTACCTCTTAATCATTTACATAAACATTGGTCCCATAACACAAAAATAGAGAACAGCATCTGGAGATTTCTCTCCTTCCATGTCTGGAGATAAAGGATTAGCTGTTCTGTCCATCATTTTCTGCAGGTAAGTCCTTGTTCACATTGCAATCTGATGGCACTTAAATTCTGGCATTTTTCCAAGCTACTGTATGGAGAGGATCTCGAGGGCCATCACTATATAGCATACTGCAACATAAGGACTTTTCCATTCACCAATTCTTGTACACTTCCAAAATTTACCCAACAGTCCAGTTTTATTTCTGTCCAGGAGACTGGGTGCCAAGGATCGAATATAAGCACAGGTACATATTAGCAGCAAGATTACAGTCAACAGACTCTGAAAATTACAAATGGCAGCCATAGTGAGGCCAATGGTGCCCCAGCCACCAGCATGCATATTTTCAGCTTTAATAAATACTGCCCTTTTCCCAAAGGGGTTGTGACAAGTTACACTTCCACGGGAAGGGTATGAGCATCCCTCTTGCTACTTGACAGTCCTTAGTTTGTCAGCTATTTTCCTGTTAGCCTCATGTCAGAGATAGAGCATTCTGGTTTTAATTTGTATTCTCATGAGAACTAATGAAGTTGAGAACTTTCTCATGTATGTATTGCTCATTTATACATGGCCTCATTGGGAAGTACCTGTACAAGTCTTTTCTTTTTAAAGAAATCTGTCTTCTTATTAATTTGGGAGAATTCTAGAAATGAGCCCTTCATCAGATGTTTATGTTGGAAATATCTCCTCCATTTCTGAGGGTCCTTTGATTAATAGAATTTTTTAATGGAATGTACTATGATTTGTCAGTCTTTTTAATTTTTGTTTCGGTCTGCCACAATGTCTACACTAAGATCGTGAAGATATTCTACTCTGCTGTCTTCCAGATGGGACTTTATGGTTTGCTTGTTACAGTTAGTTCTCAAATCCATCTGAAGTTTGAGTCTGTGTACACGAGATGTCAGGTGGGAGGCAATATTAATTTCTGCATGGATTTCTAATTGCTCATGTTGTGTTTATTGAGAAGACCAGTCCTTCCCCCCCTGCACTGAGATACTTTAGCCGTAAATCAATGATTACACATGGTTTGTGTGTAGGTCTGTTTCCAAACTCTGCCGTGTTCCATTGGTCTAGTCATCTATCCTTGCACAAAATTCACTTTGTCTTGATAATTGTTTCAGTATAATATGTTTCAGTATAATTTTTCCTCTAAGTATACTGTAACTGGATCTCACAAATTTTGATAGATCATATTTTTATCATTCAAGTTAAAATATTATCTAATTCCATTGTAGTTTCTCCTTTGACCCATGGTATCTTAGGAGTGGATTAGTTGATGTTAAATATTTGTTGATTTTTAAATTTATCTTTTTGTAATTAATTTCTAGGTTAATTCCATTGTGGTTGGACGACATGATATATGTAATTCAATCTTCTCAAAATTATTTTGATATGCTTATGGCCAGGCAAATGTAAATTTTGGTATATGTGGCCCATGTATACCTAAAAATATATGTATTCTATAGTGGGTAGCGTCTCTGTTCTCTATATATTGTTTAATCATGTTATTTAATCTTCTATAGCCTTATTGTTTTGTTTTATTAGCTCCTGAGACATGATTATTACTATTTCTCAGTAAATTGTGAGTTTGTTTATTTCTATTTAGTTTTGCCAATTCTTATTTACATATTTTGAATTAAAGCTACATTAGATGCAAAAATTTTATATTTTAATATCCTTCTGGTAAATTATCCCTTTTATAATTATGAAATGACCCTTTTTGTTGCTAGTGATTCTTATTCTGTTAACATCTAATTTATCTCATATTAGGACATAGGATACCAATTCATTTTGGTTATTGTTCATCTATTATTCCCATTTTCATTCTTCTTCATATAGTCATTACATGTCCTTAGATTTAAGGCATATCTTTCATAAGTAGCATAAACATCTTTAAAAATGGAGTCTCATCAACTTTGTTCTTTCATTGGAATATTACTGAGTTACATTTAATATAAATGGTTATATTTAGGGTTATGCCTATTATTTTATCCTTTTCTTTTGCTCAACTCAGTTGTTTTAGATCCTCTTGCTCCTTTCTTACTTCCATTGAGACTGTGAATTTTTTATTATGTTGCCCCTTCCATTAGCTTATTATTTAGCTTCTATTATTCTGTTAGTGCTTACCCCGAAAAAACCAATATGGATCTCTGACTAACTTGATTCTATTATTAATGTTACTATTACCACCTCCTTAATCATGCAATGACCTTTGAACACTTCAACTTCATTTTTACTATCTTCTGTCTTTGGTACCATTGTCATTTATTTTCACTCTGAATATGCATATGTATATCATATTTTCCAGCATTATTATTATTATTATTATTTGAGACAGGGTCTCACTCTGTCTCCCGGGCTGGGGTACAGTGGTGCAAGCATATTCCAACTATGACTGTGGAATTGTCAATTGGACTCTTCAGTTGTTGTTTTTTGCTTCATGTGTTCTGAAACTTCATTATTAGGAGCCTTATTATGCATCTCTGATGAATTACTTCTTTCATTTTTTCTTATTACTCCTTGTCTTAAAATCTCAGGCTCCAGCTCACCAAATTTCTTCTCATTCCTACTAATGGAGCAGCAGACTTAACCTTGTTTCTTAGTGTTCATTCTATCGGCAACTGTTGAATGATCCTGCCAAGATTGTTAGAGATGTTTTGCCAGGCTGTGACAGAAAAGAGAATAATTCTCAGATGTAGAAACAAAGCCAAATGACCTCTTATATTATGAGTTTATGAAATACCAAAGTTGGTGGCTGATCTACAAGGTGTCATGGTCACTAATACTGTCTGGGGACGACCGAGTCCTGTGATTTATTGGATAATTAAACCAAAATTAACAGAAAAGATTGTTCCAACAGAGGGAAGAATATTGTTGGATATAGTCCTGTCCTTGCTCGCTGATTTTCCTTGCTTAATTAATTAATTCAGGAACCGTCTGATTGACTAATTGTATATCCTTAATTTTATAGTTGGCATTGCTGATGAGATGATGTATGTTGAATTACTGTAAGCTAAAAGTTGTTTTGCTTTTGATTTCGATTCATCCTAATGATACATGTTCATGTTTTACTGGGCTCGAGCTAAATCATTACATTAGTGGGACTGCCATCAGAGATTGCTGTAAACATTTCCGTTACACTAATTGCCATGATTTAGTCCAATTCTGTGAAAAAACTAAAGAGCAAAATGACCCTCTTATAGACATTAGTTTTTTGTTTTTGTTTTTCTTAGAACATAAAAATGTACCCATAATTGCCTGATAGACACAGTATTTAATCTACAAAGATGGAATTTTAAAATAAAATGATGACAGCAGTGTGACACGAAGGAGGCATATTCGATTTTACGAGTGTTGTCATTTATGTTCTCCTGGCCATGAATTGCTGTTGTCACGTGTTGTTACTGCTCTTTAACCTACAAAACTGTGTTGAAGGCTTGAATAAGATTCAAAGACCAGCTTAGTATTGGGAAATATGGATATACTGAGGGAATTTTTCCCTAAATAGTTAGAATCTCTTTGTGGACATAGAGAAGCTCATCAGAGAATATAAAAGGGTCATTTCCGACACCTTTGGAAGCATCCCAGAAATTGGTAGGGCCTAAGTCTTAGTTAATTATCTGTCACGCCTGAGGTGAGCTTAACAATCCTTAGGGATTGACTGAAATACTTAGCGATGTAGGATCATGACCAGGACTTTGCAGCCATCAGAAGTTATACTTTGTATAAATGTGGTTGGATGTGCGTATGTGGTATTAGCAAAGGATTCTTGCTTATGTGAAGAAGGGAAAGAATGCTATTTAGTGACTCTTAGAAATCTCTTGATTCTTTTTCCTCCCCGACTTCCTTTCCTGAAATATTCTTCCCCTGCAGTCTCTGTTTTTCCCACATTGCATTTTTCTGTCTTTGTGTGTTTTCTGATCTCTGCCTTTCATGTGAGGAGCTCAGATCCTCAGATGTCCAATATGCTCAGTTATCTGCTCCTATTTCAGACAGGGAGATAAGGCTGACCAGGAAGCCCTGCACAGTGGGAACTTCACGCAAGGGCAGCAGTTCCCAAACTTTTTGTCCAGGGTTCCCCTAGAATCTCAGTTGTTTTCTTACAGTACCTCTAAGACCAAAGAAATGCCTAATAGTTTATTAGCTAGTTAGGTCCAAAGAATTTAATAGTAATGATCTGCTTGGTGATCAATGGAAATTGCTATGTTTTCCTTGAAAATTTAACGTATTCCGTGGTATTCTTGTGAGTTCACTGTGGTGCCTCAGGGGGCCTTAGTACACACTTTGAGAAATGCAGCTATAAAATGATGTGCCCAGAAGAGGCTTGTCAGTTGAGGGCTTCCATGTCAGGGCATTTGACTGGGAAGTCTGAGCTATTTGAGTCAAAAATCTTTATTTTCTCTATTGGTCTGATGCAACAATGTAGAAATCATTCAGGGATAGCCTTTCAAAAAGATTATCCAATATGGAATCATTTAATCTATCTAAGTGAGACTTTCTTTACTGGTACACTATAATACCACCCACATCTTTGGGGGGTAGAGGTAGAAGGCTTCAGAGCTTTAATCTCCTGGTGTAGTCTGTGACGGCTGGTTAGTCACCTTGTAGGTGTGGGAATTCTCCACCTCCTGACAGCTTCCTAAGCTGTCCCCATGGCCTGGATGTGGTATGAGGGGCTTCATTGAGGTGAGGCCAGAGCCTCTGGCCAGGCCTTGGCCTCTCAGGGTTAGGAGAGTAGAGGGACAGCATGTGGCCCTGAACTTGGGGCAGGGGTCATTGAGCTATGAAAGCCTGGGGGTTGCCTTGAACAAACCCTAATGGGTTGGTCATAGATATGATGGGTACACATGTGCTCCATGCTGCCCCTACACTGCTGGTTGTAGGGTGAGCACAAAGGCAAATTAGGCCATACTAATATATTTTGAGGAATGGTGGAGCCTTCACTGAACACAGGCAGCCCTTGTGGATTGGTACAATGACATGCTGTGGCTGGAACTGGGCTTGAGAGTCATAATTCCCACCTGCAGACACCCTACAGCCTTCCTTCCTTAGGACTTGGTCTTGCTCTATCACATTCCTAGAGAAGAGTCTTTTGTTTCCTCCCCGGCGGTGTACATGTGGCAGCTAGTAATCTGGAAACCACGTTGTGGTAGGATGCTGAGGTGCCTGCTAGGATTGGGAGACATGGTTGTCTATACAAAAGAAGAAGCCTATAGAAAAGGAAGAGAGACAAGCGAGACAGGGCACGTGGAGTAGAGGGGGTGGCACATGGTTTGGGAAGGCTGGGTTGCATTGCAGTATCTGACTTCAGGCAGCTTCCTGAGCCACTGAGCCCCTATGACATTGCAGTGTCCCAGGACAGCTCTCCTTCTCGGATACTCAAACCTGATTCCATCCAGCACTGAGCCTTCCAATGCCTCACATTGTATCCTGGCTCCCCTGGTGCTCTGAACTTGGTAATCACAGGAATGCTTTTGGTACCTCTTTATTGAGATCCTAGATTTCCACCTGGCCACTTTGCCTCTGTGCCCCTTCTCATAAATTCCTCACCCAAGTAGGCAAGGCTAAACCCCCACTACCCCAACTTTCTGTATTATCCTGGTCTCTACTTATAAAGAGAAGACAGAGGTAGTACATCAACTAGGGGCAGTGGCCAGAGTGGGTGATTAGGTTCCCAGAAGCAGTTCTTAAGGAGACACTGAGGGTACATGAGGATGGTCAAAGAAGGGCCAAAGAGAGAACCAGAGCTGGAAGCCGTGAATACCCCCAACACTGAAGTTAGGTGTTGGGAGCACCTAACTGTGACATATGAACAGTGGCCTCTCCTTTGATTAGGATTATCTCAGGGGCTGGATGTGGCTGGCCTACAGATGAAGCATTTACTGAGACTACGTTGAAAAACCAAGGAAAGAGCAGGGCCCAAAATATTGTCCCAGTCACTAGAATGCTGCCTCCTTCTCCCTTTGTTTGCTTGCTCTTGGCAGGGTAAGGGTGGTATCTCTCCCTCACGCTGCTTTGTTCTCCCCCTTCCTCTCCACGTGGGCAGTGTGTCAGCAAAACAACTGTTCAAGTCATGCCAGGCAACATGGTCATTGGTAATAAGAGAGATGTTTGTCCTATAGCTTCCCCACTCTGAAGAATTTGATTTTTCTTCAGGATAGAAGATGCAACTCAACCACAAGGGGTCTGGGTACACAGAATTACAAGGGCCAGAAACAGAGGAAGAGCAGGAAACTAAGGGAGAGGAGCCCTTAGCTCTGCATGAGGACTTGGTGCTGGCCTGAAAGGCCAGGTGTTGTGAAAAGACGCTTATGCTGCCCTCATAGACTCTGGATCCTTCTGGATTCTTCCTGTTGATTGACCAAGCTTTCTAGACTTCACAATAAGTTGAAAGAAGCTTTAATTGCTCTCACTCATGAGTGGGTTCTCTAAAAGACCTTACCCTGGCTTTTTCTAACCTCTTCCCCTCCCATATTTTCCCCTTTCTACCTAAGGTTACCTCCTTTTACGTTCCCCAGTCAAGTTCTACAGTCAGTGAAATTGCCCAATATGATCCCTGTTAGAATATGATGACCCCAGTCTCAGTCAGGGAAGTATGTGAGTCATCAACAGCACATGGAGTTCTACAAGTACTGAATGGTTTCTTCAGGTATCACTTACATGTCTTGTTCTTCACCTGTTGGTAAAGACACCAGTCTCATTAAATTAACCTGCTTGTCTAGATTCAGAGATTCTAGTGTTTTGTTGGCCTTCTTGTGGAAGAGAATACCTCTCAGCAACCCAAAGGGGTACTCTCTGTACCCACAGTGCTGGCTGTTACTTGGGCCTTTCAGCTGGTCCTGGTCACTGCTGCCCCTGCTCCTTCCAGACTGTGAGAAGAAGAACACTCCATTTATAATGGGTTGAAAGTTCCAATTTAGGTTCACCAAACCCCTAAGTGTTATAACCCTAGAGGCCAAGCATCTGCAGAGGCTGGGGCTGAAAAAGTAATTGACTGAGGGTGATTTTGTCTCTAGGACTGATATAAGCTACCTAGGGCCTGAGTAAGACCTGGGGGCATAGGGATTCCAACTCAGGCCCTGGGCTGACACCATGCAGACAGTTTCTTCCCTTAGGATGAACTATTTCACAGGAGCATTCTTATTCTCCTGGCCCTGTGGTTCCTCCACCCTGCTCCCCAGGCCAGGTCCCCAATGCTGCAGGCCATCAGATGTCACTGTGTTTGCCTGTGCTCTCCTAGCTCCTCAGCTAGGAGAATCACTGGATGAACCGGTACATGGGGGAAGGAGGTAAGGAGGCTGCCTGACTTGGCCTTCCCATAGACCACGTACACCCACCCACCGATATTTGCAGTTTGAGTTTCTATTGTGATGGCCATTTCCTTCACAATAGTAAGGAAATTGGGACCCACGGAAGACTACTTCTGTGAGTAGACTTGAAATCATGCTCCCATCCCACTGAGATTTATAATTGACACGTAATTGTATGCATTTACAGGGTACAATCTGTGATGTTCCAATACATATATGTGTTGTATAATAATCTCACCAAGGTAGTTAGTCTACCTGCCACCTCATGAAAAAATGTTCACTAATTAGCAGGAGAACGCAAATCAAAACCACAATGAGATACCATCTCACTCTACTTAAAATGGCTACTATAAGAAAGAAGTGTTGGTGAGGATGTAGAGAGAAGGGGACCCTTGAATACTGTTGGTGTGAAAGTACTCTAGTACAGCCTCTATGAAAAACAATATGGCAATTCCTTAAAAAATTAAAAATAGAGCTACATATGATCCAGCAATCCCACTCCTGGTTATCTATCCAATCGAAATAAAATCAGTGTATCAAGAGATACCTGCATTCCCATGATTATTGTAGCACTATTCATAAAGGTCAAACTATGGAGTCAACATAAGTGTCCCACTACAGATGAATGGATAGAGAATTTTTTATGTGTGTGACTATTTCCCCTTTGCTTCCTTTCCCCTCAGATTCTGACATGCCAGCCTGCAGAGGGCCATGGTCAAGTTCAAATTCCTTGTTTTTTCTACTTCAAGTCCAGCTGAGAGAAAAGGATCTGCATACTGAGTGCATATCCCATTTTCCCGCTCAGGAGTTCTTTGGAAGGAGAGCCAAAACCTAGCAGCAGAAGTCAGTCGATTTATTCTAACATATGCTTCATGCAACCTGAGATGTTGAAAAGCCCTGCATAGTTGCACCGAATTGAACACAGTCAGCAAATCCCATGGTCACCTGACGTGTCATTTAGACAAGTGGATTAGTCAGCCTGGGACTAGGCACCTTCATGCATGAATATGGGTGTGGGTTGCCAAGATACCCTCAAGAATGTCCTATGTGCCCATTGAAGCAGGAATCCAAAATTAGAAAAATGCAAATGGCTGTTGTGTATGCACACAGTGGAAGGATGGGGCTTTGCCAATTCAGTTGGCTCCCCTCTAATGCCCAGGGCTGCGTCTTCCATGAAGTAAGGAAGCGGTAGGGCTGAGGACTGATTAGGAGAAGAGGAAAAAGGATTCCAATTGCTCAAAGTGACTGTAGGTCTTTTGGAGGGAGCTAGTGTGCGAGTTTAAATAGATCACAAATTGATGAAGGGATGTATGTGGTGGACAGAAAGAGCAATCCTGACACTAGCCACACCCTCTGGGAGTCAAGAGCCCTCAGACCAGCAAATCCTTCATTGGCTCGAACCTCCTCCAATGACACCATGTCATTCTTCCTCTCCACCCTCACAGCCTGCAGGCACCCCTAGAAGGAGAAGGAGATGTTCTCAGATTGCCAGGTGAACCTGAAATTCTCTCCTACTCCATCCCCAAACACACACACAGGTTAGAAATCCATTAGGGATTCTGCCTGGTTTTGTTTAATCTTTCTGCTAGAGGGTTTTGAACTATGCGGTGGGATCTGCTCTGCGCTAACTCTAGAAATGCTTTCGTTTCCTTTTAAAGTCATAGATTGGGGAGATACGATATCAAAAATCATCAAAATTCTGCAGGGTTTTCCCGTGTGGGGAGAGTTCTAGTTCACTGTCATGACCGCGTGTTTCAGCAGCCATTCCTCTTATTCTCTCTCCTTCCTTCATGGCACGTGTGGGAAGCGTCCGCAGAGACCCAGCTCTGTGGGGACAAACCCACCACCCCCTGAGCTGTGTGTCCTGTGGAGGGTGGTCTACCCCATCCTGCGGGACACACAACAAAGATCAGAGAAAGGAAAGAGGGAACAGAAACGATTTGTGTCAGAAATCTGTCCTCCAAGGATAATCCTTTAGGGCAGGAGAATGGCTCTGTGGCCAAACTCTGCTCTGTAGGAGGCCAGTGTTTCAGAGCTCTTCATCTCATATTCTGTGTAAAGGCCTTAAAATGAGTGACCAGAGGAAAAGTCCTAGTCCTTGAAGATCATTTTCTTTGGTATTATTGCCTTGAGAAGTATCAGCTTGGCAAACTGCAGGATCAGTGACTAACCAATTATTTTACAAGTTGTATGGCCACCTATGGAGTTATTCATGAAAACAACTTACTTACTGAATTATTCACCTCGCTGTGCTGTTTGTATTTTGCTTTTCAATCTAATGCTAAGTGTGGCCAATATAGAAGGTGCCTCTCCTTGCCTTGAATGCCATTGAGATGAGGTCCGCAAACTCTTAGTGGCATTGTTCTGCCACCAGATCAGACACCATGCTAGGACTGGAGAATCAACTGGAGAACCAGTTTGTGGAGAGAGACAGACAGGTGTGGAGATGGTTTTCCACTGTGTGACGAAAGCAGCTCTAGTTTTCGCTGGCCTGTGGGACGCTTAGCTGGCCAGTGTGAGTCAGGCCAGGCTTCTTGAAGAGCAGGATCCATGTTTTTGTCGGTACATTTTGGGGGGAACACATTTTAATTTACACAATTAATCCATGTTCAGTTTAGCTGTGCAGAAATGTGTAATGTCAAAAGGGAAATAAACTAAATCTTAAAGGATAAGTAGATATGGAGGTTCTCCCGATCTAGGGTGGACCTCGGGTCGGAGAGGTCTGTATGTGTCTTGTCGGCTGAGGGGAAGAGGTGAGGAAAGAGAGGGAGAGATTGAACTAGAGCAAGCACAAAAGATACGAGAGAGGGGATAAGCGTGGCCCAGGGCCGAGGAGAGTAGAAGACTGGGGTTATGAGGATGGGTAGAGTGGCCCCAAGCTGGTGCAGGGTCCACTCTTCCTGTAAGATTGGAGTGAGGAATGGCTGTGGCTGTCAAATGAGTTGTGCGTGTGTGTGTGTAAGCACACATGGGCTAGAAAATCAAGGTTCATCAAACACCTATTATGTGCCACATACTGCACCAGGCACTGGGGATACAGCAATGAACAGATGAGCTGAAGTCCCCACCTCCTGAGAGCACAGGTGCAATGCAGTGTGCTGTGTGGAAGTGGGGAACCCAGAAATGGCTGCAGCAGACTTACTGACAGTGTTGCGGCATGACCTTGGTAAGGCCGAGCATCTCATGATCTCTACTATCCACTGATTTGATGTGAGATCTGAGATCTCTTTCATCCTTTGTCCTTTGGCCAGGAGAGGAGGAGATGGCAGCAGATGCCATCTGGGATGGCTGTCCAGGCTACGACCTCTATTCTTAAGCACTGCTTTCACTCACCAGTAGAGATGGACCCAATAGGCATGTCTCTGTCAGGCTGACCTTGGCCATTCCCTGGTGTAGTCAGTTGAGTCAGGAAGGGACATCTGGCCTAAGCTGGGTCACTTAGACTTTTTTTTTCCTCTGGGAATTTGGAATTGGTCCTGAGAGAGCTACTAAATTCCTGCAATCACTTTAAATAAAAAGATGTAATTTCAGAAACTGTGGGGATGGCTGTGTATAGAGAAGTCTTGGCTCTGTGCATAGAGAAATCTTGGAAAGTAATCTGGGGAGAAAGAGAATTAATGATGGCAGGAGTGGAGAGGGAGACAGGCAGAAAGGCCATCCAGCCTGAGAGAGGGAGAGGAAGAGAGAGAGAGTGCAAATCAATGTGCTTACCCAGCAGTGATCTGAATGCCTATTCTGTGTTTAGATGTAGGAATATTGTGGTGTCCAGTTATACAAGTTACCTCTCCAGAAGCTTCTATTCTGGAGGGAAGAGGTCTACCTTCCTCTGGAAGATTGCCTACCTGGGGAAGGGACAGTATTCTGATTTGTGGTCTAGGTCCATTCTAAGGCCATTTTCTGCTCTGGGTTAACTTGCTCCATCTAACTTGCTTCTTGTGACAATAGACCCCTTGCCCACCATTGGACCTTAAGTAGCTGGGGTGAGTCTCTATTACATGTGCCTGAAGAATCTTGATCACATAGAAATCAATTAATTTTAAATACTTTCACCTGATAGAGCAAAATTGAAAATAGATCTCTCCAGATAAGCTGAGATTCCAGCTATGCTCTGCTTTGGCTTCCCAGTAACTACAGTTTTGTGAATGGTGAAGAATTTGTAGACCCAGAATCAGTAGCCACTTTTGACAGATCTAAGCAGAGCAAGCTAATTCCACTTATGTTACTATACGCTGCAGATTGCACGGATTGAGCTCAAATCTCTTTTGCAGAATAATTCCTCATATCTATTTTTACTCCTACTTTCCTTCCAATTGATATAGGGGATTTTTCCCAGTAGGACAAAGGATATGGCCCATCATCCCCCTGACCCTTGTGTTTCTGGACTCTACATCAGGGAAGGCATTTTTATTGTTATTTCAGAGGCAAATGAAGGCACAGAAGGGTAATTATCAATCACATTGTTAGGGCATTGATGAGGTCTAGTTCTTGTGTTCTTTGACATGAACTCCAACGCTTAGCACAGTAAAGACTCAATTATATTCAACTTGAGATTTATACCGGTTAAGCATGTGATGAAATCAAGTTATTGTTTTCATGAGTTGGACTTCATAAAATAAAGTTTTTACCACTTCCTGCATACCTTTTAAAAAAACAGAAGAAAAAGTTAACTGATCAACTAGCTCACAAATCATTCTTGTCTCCAGTTTGAAATTTTAAACAAAACTACAGTGTTGAAAGAAAGCTACAGCTGGGCATATTTATACTCATCAATTCCCAGTATGTGGGAAGCATTGGCGTTTCAGAGAAACTGAAAGGTTGTTTTGGGGGTGAGAATTGAATATGATTTTAGAATTTTCTTATGGTCCATTAAGAGTGCATTTTTTATTTTACTGATGATCAGCTGGTCCACTAGAGAGAATAATTGTTCTTTTTAAAAACTCCAAATTAAAAAAAACATATTTCACTATAAATTTTAGGAGTGTGCTTTAGTAGTTGTTATATTAATAGAATTCAAATCTTCACATATTCATCACTAATAAAGAGTCTTTGCAAGTAGAATTTTCGGGTCAGCACAAAAGCTGGGTCTTAGAATTAGCTTTCCCGTTTCATTTTAAAAGTGTTACTCTTTCAATGTCAAGAAATGAAAGTGAAATTTAGACTCTTTTTAAAAACTTTTTATTATGAAAGGTTCAAACATATGAGAGTGACTAAATCGCGAATCCTCGTATATTCATCACTAATTTGTTTTTCCTATTTTTCCATATCTGCTTTACAAGGCTTCTTTTTTGCTAAGAAGTTTTAAAGCAAATTCTGAACATTGTGACTTACCCTCAAATGCTTCAGTATGCATGTCTATACAAATAAGGCATTTAAAAAAATAATCACCATGCCTGTATGGCACTCAACAATAATTCTTTTTCTTTCTTTCTCTCTCTTTTTTTTTTTGCTTATTTATTTATTTATTTATTAAATCATAGCTGTGTACATTAGTGCAGTCATGTGGTACAATGTGCTGGTTTCATACACCATTTGAAATATTTTCCTCAAACTGGTTAACATTGCCTTCATGGCATTTTCTTAGTTATTATGTTAAGACGTTTATATTCTACATTTAGTAAGTTTCACATGTACCCTTGTAAGATGCACCATAGGTTGTGATCCCACCAATAACCCTCCCTCCACCCCCCTCCACCCTACCCTCCCCTCCCTTTCCCCTTTGTTTTAAAAACACCAACCAACTGAAGCCGTTCTGTCTAACCTTTTCCAGTAAAACGTTTTGCAAACCATGGGTTTAAGTCCTTTGAGATGCAGTACAAAGCAACTCGTTGCGATGACACAGATCTTTTGAAGAAGTTTTCTGAAGCCTTTGAGACCACCCTGGGGAAAATGGTATGTCAGCAGTAGTCCTCCTCTGTTGCTTGTCATGTTTTCAGGACGCTGGTGAGGTTTTCCTGGCCTCTCTGGGTCATTTGCAACTGAAATTTCCTATCCTGATGACGTCCCTCTTCTTTGCGATGCAACCTTGTAGCTAATGTTTAGAATTATTCAGAAGTTGTGGACTTCTGGAAGGAATCATAAGTAAATCTGCATGAAAATGGCTTCACATTTTTTAAAACATCCTTAAAAAATCAGTGAAGCTCAGGACCCCATCATTAGAGAATGCCTGCTTTATTATTGCAGGTCTGACAAAGACGCCAAACATTGTAAATGACATTTCTTTACGATAAGGAGGGAACTGAACATTTAAAAGATTTTTTTTCCTGTATTTTCATGGACTTTTTAGCCATTGTAAGAGAGCAGAGCAATATATGTAACTATATTGAACGTCTTAAAGGTGGGAAACAAGCCAAACACATATTTGTATGCCTAGCAGAGCGGGTCACTCTTCACTTACATGCTAACGACATTTTATTGTGCTGCTTGCTCTGTGCCAGGCACGGCTGTAAATACACTAGACATACTGACTGCCATCCATCCAGTCAATGGACACTTGTTGAAAAAAAATTTATTTAAATCTACTTAATAAAACCAAATTCCAAAAAAGGAAAAAACGTCATTATTGCTGTCAAACCAAGACAATATTACAGTCATGAGGCCCCTATTCATATAGACCTATACTTGGACGGTTAACAATCTACTCATACTAATTGTAGCCCATCCCAGCTGGTAAAACGTTCCTGAAGTGTCATGTAGGACCCGCACTGAAAATCGTGTGGAAGTGAGTTTTATCAAGTGTCTCATCACATGCTAAACTGTAGCAGATGAAAAATGGTATAATGGATCAGAAAGTGCTATTAATTATGTTGATTTGTTCATTAATATTTAGTAAGTCTCTCTGTACTAGCCTAGACACTGGGAATTTAGATCTAAATCAAATAATCCAAACTCCGTGCACTGTGAAATTGACATCGTAATGAACAGAGAAACAATAAGCAAATTGCAAAGGAGATGTGTAGCCTGTCAATGGCGTATGCTATGGAACAAAACAAAGCAGAAGATGGAAGTCTCACTAGTCAGGTTCCTGTGTGGGGAGAGACCAGAAGGGCCGAGGCAACGATCCATAATGGGGAAGAATGTTCTGGGCAGAGGGGATAGCAAGTGCAAAGGCCCCGAGACAGGAGTGCAGTTGGGACTTTAAACCCCTGAAAAGTCATAAGAGGGGCAAGAGCAGAGAGGATGATGGGATGAGTGACAGATGATCAAAGAGACCACATGAAGTAGAAGAAGTGGGTGTGGAAAGAGAAATCAAACTGGAGAAAGCCTTGAAAATCACTGCAAAGACTTTGCCTCTAATTCTAAGTGAGATGGAGAGCTATGTGAGGGAACCAGCCTACTCAGGACCTTGACTGTGGGAGAGGCATAGGGTGGGGGAGAGAGTAAGAAGACAACACAAGAAACTAAAGCAAGAGAGCAGGTGGCTTGGTAGATTCAGTAGGACTTGATGATATCTTGGACATCGATTTTTAGACAAAGAGAGGGGTCAAAGAGGCAGAGCACACAAGGGCCCAGATGCAGCGGGTGGTGCACATGGTGTTGGAAGTGTGTGAAAGATCTTTTCTGAATTCTGTTTTATCAAGTGTAAACAGGCATCACCTGAGAGTAAGAGTGAGGCGGTGTCATTGGAGGTTTGTAAAGAGAGAATATAGTGCAAAATTATTTTCTAAGAGGACATGAACTCTTATACTGAAGAAATGTAGTAGGATTGGCAGTCAGTGGGGTTGCGTTGAGCCGTAACTGACCACATGGGCACAAGTGCAGAAAAGCAGAATGATTAAATCAACTGGGCTTAAGAGTTCTCCAGGCCAACACACCAAGGAGGCAGCTCCTCAGGGAGGGCCCATTCACGGTGACAGACCATGGCACCTGCAATGGGTGCATAAGGAAGTGAAGACATGAAGGGCTGAGGGGGAGGCAGTAGGGTTGATGGGTTACACATTCTGATGAACTTAAGAACTGTTGGATTCCTGAGAAGGGAAGGGGGTACAGTTACTGATAGTGACAAGGTCTGAGGGTATGACCAGGGAGTGAGTGACAAAACAGGCTGGAAGATGAGAGAAAAGGAAAAGAAACTAAGAATCTAAAGAGATGGAGGGATCAGCTAGGTAGCTACAGAAATCACCAAGAATTAGAACAGGAATGAAGGAGTGAGTCAGAATGGGGACATGCTGCAGACACCTGCCACAACGAGGGCCAATGAGTGGCATAGGTGATGGCATGAGCTTCAGGACCGTGAGGCTTTAAGGAGTGAGGGGGCATGACCTGGAAACAGGAATGAGGGAGTGAGTCAGAGTGGGGACGTGCTGCAGACACCTGCCACAAGGAGGGCCAATGAGTGGCATAGGCGATGGCTTGAGCTTCAGGACTGTGAGGCTTTAAGTAAGGAGTGAGGGGGCATGACCTGGAAACAGCAATGAGGAGTGAGGAAGACACTCCTCCTCCTCCACACCTACTCCAAATTCCTGGATTATGGAATTTCTGAAATTTCTAGACTTTTTTAATAGAAAACAATCCCCAAAATGGAAAGTCAAGTTTCATCTAGAGCAAAGATGAAGGGAAAATAAAGAGGGAGGGTAGAAAATTATAGGAAATTTGCTGATTACCGAGCATAAGCTTCAGAGGGTGCAAAGGAAGGTTTGGGGCACCAGAGGGAGTGGGAGATGGGCTCAGAGAAAAGGAGCCAAAGAACCAAGGGGTGGGGGGAAGCTTAGAGGCAAAAGGTGTCCCAGTAGGCCTGGGCTCCTCATGGTGAGTGACATAAACCGAGACAGAAAGGCATGGGACCAATCTGGGTGGTGTAGGCAGTAAGGGAGAAGGGTCAGGAGACTTCTGGGGAACGTGCAGAACTCGGGACCCACCCTTCCTCCTGCTGGTGGAGAAGTAGTGTCCAGAGGAGCTAAGGGCTCATCACAGCCCCCAGAGATATGATTTACATTTTATCCTCTTTGTTTTTTACTTGCAGGTCCCATCATTTTGTAGTGATGCTGATGACATTGACTGCAGACTGGAGGACCTGACCAAAAAATATTGCCTAGAATATAATTATGACTATGAAAACGGCTTTGCAATTGGTAATTAAATTCTGTAGTGTTGGTAGTTGAAGTCTGAAGTGTAAGACGATTCTGCAAAACAAGAAAATAAGTCCAGATCAGTGAGGCAAGCTAGAAAGCTTAACTTTGATTAATTTGTTCACCAAGTATTTTAGGATAGCAATATAATGTGATAAAGTTCTTAATGATCATTACAGATATATTACATGTTGGTAGCAAATAAATTAGCCAGAAATTTTCAGCATGACAAAAACTAAGAAAATGAAGTGACATTATGATGGTAAAATTCAGGCATTGATGTGCTATCTTAGAAGGGACTAGTAATAGTTATAGAGTACTAACAGCAGTTTTTAGATGACATTTAATTTGAATTGCACAAAACCATTGACATAAAATAGTTACACATGTGAAATATTCAGATTCCTCACCAAACTATGGCAAGATTTTGCAATCAAGCCATTAACATAAAACAGTTACACATGTAAAATATTCAGATTCTTCACCAAAAACATGGCAAGATTTAACTTATTCAAGTCTAATATGTGTTAAGTACTATTTTTTTTTCAGACAGAGTCCCACTGTGTTGCCCTTGGTAGAATGCCATGGCATCATAGCTCACAGCAACTTGAAACTCTTGGACTCAAATGATCATCAGCCTCCCAAGTAGCTGGGACTATAGATGCCTGCCACAACACCAGGGCTATTTTTAGAAATGAGGTCTCACTCTGGCCCAGGCTGGTCTTTTTTTTTTTTTTTTTTTTTGAGACGGAGCCTCAAGCTATCCCCCTGGGTAGAGTGCCATGGCATCATGCTCACAGCAACCTCCAACTCCCGGGCTTAAGCAAGTCTCCTGCCTCAGCCTCCCAAGTAGCTGGGACTACAGGCGCCTGCCACAACGCCTGTCCATTTTTTTTTTTTTTTTGGTTGCAGCCATCATTGTTGTTTGGCGGCCTGGGCTGGGGATTCGAACCTGCCACCTTAGATGTATGTGGCTGGCGCCTTAGCTGCTTGAGCCACAGGCGCCGAGCCCCAGGCTGGTCTTGAACTCATGAGCTCTGGCAATTCACCCACCTCAGCCTCCCTGAGTGCTAGGATTACAGATGTAAGCCACCGCACTTGACCTTCTTAAGCAGAATTTTGATATTTTCTTCATGTAGACTTTGAACATTTTTCTTAATATTGTTCCTGAGCATGGGATTAATACTAAGTGTGTGATTTACTGCTGATATGTTCAGCCTATTATCTTACTGCCTTGATATTTCTAGGAGATTTTAATAGTTTCCAGTTTCTCTTGAGTCTCAGAAAAAATTAATATCCCTTCACATAATTACCTTTTTATATTTATTCCATTTTTCTAATATTATCTAGAACATCCAGAGTAATGTTTATAAAAAATAGTAATAATAAAAGAGTATAGCGCTTAAGTGCATGGTGTTGATGACCAGTGATGTAGGTCAAAGTCCTGGCTTCACTGCCTACTTAGTTGTTTGATCTTGAGCAAGTTATCAAACCAGCCTGTGTTTTAATTTCCTCACCAATGAGAACTCACATCATCAATGCAAGTATATATTAATTCACATGACAGCAGACATCCTTTCATTTCTGACACTAATCCTATTAGTAAAAGGTAATATTCAGTGATTTGGCATCCAGAGTGATATTGACTATAGCTTTAGACTTTTTAAATTTCTGAAGTATCATTTATGCACACATGTTTGTTGCAAACATTTTTAAGTGCTTAGAAACAAAGAATGAAAACAAGATAATACACAACCCCAGAAATAAACCTGTTAGTACAGGTATATATTTAAGACTATAGATGTATATATACAGGGTGATCATAAAGTTTGTGTGCAGTTTAAAATTTGAAACTATTTTGAATTGCACACAAACTTTATGGACACCCTGGATAACTATATACACGTGTGTACGCTCATAATATTTTGTAGGTGCAAATTCTCATTGTATTCAGACATTTTTATTCGTTAAATATCATACTTCAATATAATTTTAATGGCCACCTATTCGCTCATCAATCAATCTGTTAATACCATAATTTACATAAATAGTTCCCTATTGATCGACTTTGAGGTATTTTCAATTTTAAATGTTATGGACAAGCTCTCAGGGAATGTTCCGGAATTAAGGTTTTCGATTACAAACAGTAAGGAGGTAGGGTGGTGGGATTGTCAGTAGCACATCTAGAATGACCCAGATTCAGGTTCCCCTCCCAGACTGCTGGAGGAGGGGGCACAAGGACACACAGGGAGTCAGTTGTCCTCACAGGGCTTTGAAATGGGCAGCATCTGTCATCGAATAAGGGTCCGAATGGCAGTTTTCTAGAAATGAGTTGTGGACAGTTGGCACGTGTGATCCTGTGATCCTAAGAGACAAGCCTTCCTCCTCAAAGGTCTTCCCCATAGAAAGTCAAAGATCAGGGTGACATTATAACACCACCTTAGCAAGTCAGAATGTATGAAAAGAAAAGGGCCAGTAAATACATTAAAATTGGTCTGAATTTATAATAATTGTGTATTGTAAGTTAAAACTTAAGTGAGCTGCAATTTTGACCATTAGATGAACAAATACAAATAATACAAATACATATAATCATCATAGCACCCAAAGCTGGCAAGGGGATATAAATGGATAAACTCACACTCATACCTAGTAAATGGAAGAAAAATTGTAGATCATTTGAAAATATGTATTTGAAGGATTCAAAATATTTATGCACTCA
This sequence comes from Galago senegalensis, assembly GCA_963575145.1. Classification (NCBI taxonomy): domain Eukaryota; kingdom Metazoa; phylum Chordata; class Mammalia; order Primates; family Galagidae; genus Galago; species Galago senegalensis. The sequence continues at coordinate 10,050 of CAUYTI010101925.1, read as the reverse complement.
GACCCAGAAATTCTACTTCTAAGAATATTTCTCAAAATCATTCCAGTGTGCAAGGATGTACCATATTCCATAAATTCTGAGATGCACATTTTTCATTTTGACCAGAAATTGGGATGGGTCTTCTCATTAACAGTATCTCAGATTTGGTGAAATATTGTATGTACAAGGACATTCTAAAAAATTTTAAATAACCTAAATGTCTGAAAATAGAAACTGGTAAGTTGGTTTGTGGTATGCCATACAAGAGAATATTATGCAACCATTTGACACAGAAAAGCCATAATATGTTGTTGTTGAGAAAATTTGAATGGCTCAGTGCCCATAGCACAATGGTTACAATGTCAGCCACATACACCAAAGGTGGCAGGTTCAAACCTGACCCAGGCCAGCTAACCAACCATGACAACTGCAACAAAAAATAGCCAGACATTGTGGTGGGCACCTATAGTCCCAGCTACTTGGGAGGCTGAGGCAAGAGAATCGCTTGAGCCCAAGAGTTTGAGGTTGCTGTGAGCTGTGATGCCATGGCACTCTACTGAGGGCAATAAAGTGAGACTCTGTCTCAAAAAAAAAAAAAAAAAAAGAAAGAAAGAAAGAAAATTCGAAAAAGGCTATCAAATAATATATACATAATAAAATCTTGTTTTAGGACAAACATGCTCTTTTTATTCCAATGCACAAATGTATACATGTGTGTGTATTTAGGTATTCACAGAAGAAGAGCTTGCCTAACATGCTCATGGTGACTGTTTCTAGGTAGAATTATAGGTAATTTTTAATATTTTTCTTTGCTAATTTTCTTCTATAACAGCTACATTATGCTTGTGAGGAAAATGTTTAAGTGAAAAGATAATAATACTGACCTCAGTTTGGTATTTTTTTTTGGCCGGGGTTGGGTTTGAACCCGCCACCTCTGGTACATGGGGCCCGCGCGCTACTCCTTTGAGCCACAGGCGCCACCCTCATCTCCGTTAATTTTAAGACTCAAAAACATAAATAAAGCCAAAACACGCAAGAAAACAATTTACTTAAATAAATAGGCTTGCATACATACAGCATATTATTAAAGCACATCACCAGGCAACAGTATGGCCAAAAGAGGATTAACATTGTTCACTGAGGTTTGATAGTGAGTCAGATACTGAGCTGGATGGTTTATGATACATTGTCTCATTCATTCCAGACAGACCTATGAGGTAAGAGTCATTATCTGGATTTATATATGAAGAAACTGAGGTTCAAAAAGATGAAAGTAAGATGGCTAAGATTATACAGCTATGCAGCTTACATGGAGAAGCCACGGTCTGAAGCCAGGAAGTTAATCACAGTGATCTCAAGGGCATCTAGAAAATCCCATGCATGCCTGTTGCCTCCAGCGTAGTGCCTTATATGACATTTAATCTAAGGCCCAGTGTGGTGACTCACACCTGTAATCCTAGCAGACTGGGAGGCCGAGGCCGGGAGATTACTTAAGCTCAATAGTTCGAGACCAGCCTGAGCCAGAGTGAGACCCTATCTCTACTAAAAATAAAAAAATCAGACAGGCATAGTGATACCTGTAGTCCCAGCTGCTTGGGAGGCTGAGGCAAGAGGATCACTTGAGCCCAAGAGTTTGAGGTTCCTATGAGCTATGATGTAATGGAACTCTACCCAGGGTGACTGAGTGAGGCTATCTCAAAAAAAAAAAGTTAATTAATATGTTACCTTTGAAAACTATCTCCACCTTGAAAATATGATACAGTTATCTTTAATAATCTTCACAGAAGTAAATCTGTCAATACACATTATGTTTATAGACAAAATTTAAAAAAAAAACTGGAGTGAGTCCTAAAAAGACATACAAATTGATTAGAATTCGAGACCCATCCTCTATCTACCTCTGAAGCTAAACTATCAGCTCAACTATTAACTGTAAATGCCTAGGGATACTTCCATACAGACTTTTCTTTCTTCTTTTAGTACAATTCACTGGAAACCTAAGTTAAATGTGAAGTCCCCCAAAATTACAGTGTAAGACTGTAGACCAACTTCTGTATGCACTATAGGCTATTGGGGAAATGGTCAAGTATGATTTGATTGTGGTTTAATGTTAGGATCCAAAGAAGAAGAAATGTACAGTCATTTATTTCTCTGCCCCGACTGTCCAGGACCAGGTGGCTGGGGTGCAGCTAATAGGCTAGATTACTCCTACGATGACTTCTTGGACGCCGTGCAAGAAACACCCACAAGCATTGGCAAAGCCAGGTCTTCACGGATTAAAAGAAGTGCCCCATTATCTGACCACAAAATTAAGTTAATTTTTAACATCACAGGTAAGGCTACCCTGTCTACACGAAAAAGGAATAATTATGTGAAATTCTTGGCTAGTGATCAATTTGTCAAATCTCCCCTGTGTTAGCATTATTCCTCAACAACTCTGGAACTGAGAATCACGGGGCCAACACAATGAACTAAGGCTTGTCATGTTTTGCTATTCATATTGCAAAACTATTTTAAATCTATTTTCCTGAAGGATATGTGATGGTTCTTATAGCAACAACGCCCTGCTGTGTTCCTACCTAGGCAAAATGAACTAAGGCATGTTTTTCAAATGCAAGACTTTAATATGCTGTGAATATAATAAAGAACTCCCCTAAACGGGGTGGAGATCCAGCACCCAAGAGAAGGATTCAGAAAAAACGTTTTGTTCTTACTATTATCCGTGCACTTAGTTGTTCAGTGAGTAGCGGTTGAATTTATTTGGAATTGATTTTCCCTGAAGGATTTTTGAACATTTGCCAACATTCTATTTGGAAAAACTAACTCCGAATGACTTCCGGCAACCCCATGGGTCTGTGTTATGTTCTGTCTTGTTTCGTTTTTATCTCAGCTAGTGTGCCGTTACCTGATGAAAGAAATGATACCCTTGAATTGGAAAATCAGCAAAGACTCATTAAGACGTTGGAAACTATCACAAATCGACTGAAAAGGACCCTCAATAAAGAGCCCATGTATTCCTTTCAGCTTGCATCGGAAATGCTTGTAGCCGACACCAATTCACTAGAAACAGAAAAAGCTTTCCTCTTCTGCAGGCCTGGCTCAGTGCTGAGAGGGCGCATGTGTGGTAAGATTTTTTCTGCGATCAAAAATATCTAGAGCCTATTGTGTCAAATAAGATGGGTAGAGCCACTGTACCCAATAAAGGGATATTGAAGTGAAAGGTTTGGCTGCTATCGTGGGATTGTTGTCATTACTATTTTGTCTCAGGAGTCACAGTAACCACTATTGGCCAGGAGGAGAAATCTATTTCAGGTGAGGGACTCAAGGCATATTTTTATTTATAGATCTTTGAACCTCATAGCTTTTGGCAACAGCTCCAATAATAATAATTAATCCTTTCTGACCACTTACGTATGCCAGCGGAGACCCCTCCTGTTTAATCCCGTTTGGCACCTCGGTGAGGTTCTGTTCTAATAAGAATACCTTTTATAGGTGAGTAAAGCAAAACCAGAGCAGTGAGAAAGTTACCCAGTAACACCTGCGCATTAAGACAGCCGTGGTGACGCAAAGACTCCCACCCAGGCAGTCAATGCCAGTCAGAACTTTTTTTTCTTCCTTTCTTTCTCTTTAAATTTTTTTCATAACTTTTTAATTGGTGTAAAATTCACGTAACATAAGATTCAACAAGGCATTAAGTGCATTTATGATGTTGTGTGACCGTCACCTCTACTTCCAAAACATTTTCACCACCTTCAAAGGAGACCCTGTACCCATGAAGCAGCCACTCCCCATTCTCCTCCCCCAGCCCCTCAACTTTTAACCCTTATGCTATGCTGCCATGGTTTGGATCAATTCCAGCCTGTTTCCTGCAGAAATTGTCATCTCTAGATAATGGAATCTCCTGAAACTGAACTCTGACCACTCAGCTAAGTGGAATGGCGTGAGCCTTGCGTTAATCTCTCTATGGACGTGGGCTTTTGTGTCCTGTCCAGAAACTCTTCTTCTACGGTTCCTTTCACTATACCAAGAGCTCAGTTGGGTTTTTCATAGTGTGACCAATTCAGCCCATCAAAATCACATTAAAATTGTCATCATTCTACAGCCCACTCTTATCTCTTTCCCACCTTGTGTGTAAAAATCAGGAATTGCCTTGACTGGTGTGGCCTTGAGACCACCTGTGTCACCATCACCAAAAATGCTTGTAAAATGCATCTTGCCTCAGGCCCCATTCCAGACCTAATGAATCTGACACATTGAAGGTCTTGGAATCTGCATTTTTACTATTACCAAAGTAATTCTTACATGCTTTTTTATTATTTTTATTTTTTGAGACAGAGTCTCACTCTGTCACGCTGGGCAGAGTGCCATGGTGTCAGAACTTACAGCAACCTTATACTCTTGGGCTCAAGTGATTCTCTTGCCTCAGCCTCCTGAGTATCTAGGACTACAAGTGTAGAGTTTTTTCTTTTTCAGTAGACAGGACCTTGCTCTTGCTCAGGCTGGTCTTGAACTCTTGAGCTCAAGCAGTCCACCCATCTCAGCCTCTCTGAGTGTTAAGATTACAGGCATGAGCCACTGCACCCCGCCCTATTGCATGCTTCTAATAGGAACACCTAGGTACTGATTTCAGGTCTCCTCCCTGTAAGAATGCTACCTTTGATAACAACCTTTTCCATGAGTTTACTTTACACTTTAGTCGCAGAATTTCTGAGCCACTCCAAACCTACCAAACAGTAGACCAAATCTCCATAAAAAGAAGGTTCTGAAATTGGCCTGTCGCCTCGTAGCCCTTAGTTCTGAGGATGCCTCAGACTTGGCTTCAGCAGACAATAATTCCTGCAAGCAGGGACGAGGCTCTGCTTACCAACTCTGTTTTAATCTTCTCCACTGGTGCCTATTTTTGTCCCGAGAAATGACACTGTCACCGACAAGCCGTCAGTTTCATCAGGGGAAGCATTCCTAGAAACAACTGAGAAAACCACATCGCAAAGCCTCAAATGAGTCTAAATGTTCATTAGTTTATCCTTTTCTTCTGGCAGCTTTTTCCGCCTTAGCCGTGTATGTCTCACGATGATCTGGTTTATCATAACTTTAAACCCGCAATTTAAAACCCCCATCACATAAGCCCTTAACTGGTCAGTAAGAATTTGCATTTTCTCCAAAAAGGAAAACCATCTATCATTGTTGGTTACTGGAAATAACATCTCTGGAAGGTTTACCTCGTGAGTAAACCTCTGGCAGGAAAATTCAACCCATAAAGATGAGTACCTGGAAGAAGGCTTCATTTTAATGTCTCAGGCATAAAAGAGCCTTGTGTGTCCCGGTGGCCATTTACAGCAGTTTCCTGGGTGTTTGATTTTTCCACAGTCAATTGCCCTTTGGGAACCTATTTTTCTCTGGAACATTCTGTCTGTGAAAGCTGCCGGATGGGATCCTACCAAGATGAAGAAGGGCAACTTGAGTGCAAGCTTTGTCCCGCGGGGACCCACACGGAGTATCTCCATTCCAGAAGCATCTCCGAGTGTAAAGGTAGTGGTTTGGGGGACGTTTTGACCAGAAGCAGCCCAAATCTGGTTTCCACCTGAAGGGAAAGAAAGATTTCTTTTCTTCACCCACAGCTAGGTTCATGAGTGACGACCCTATATAGCCAAAGACGATTAACAAGAGAAAAGCATTCACATTTACTCAGTCTGATGTTTGAGTGACATGGGAGCTTGCCGAAATGAAGAGGCCCCCAGATAGGAAAGCCTATATTAGGCTTATGCTAATGTCCTGAGGAAGTGGATAGTTGTTGAGAGGTGGGACTTGGCAAGATCTGTTTGTTCAGATTCTTCTCTGTGTCCTTGTGTCTTTGGAAATAAGAATATTCCTTTCCTCAGAGGATAGGGTGGGTACTTCTCACTGGAGGGAATCTGCTTCAGGGAAGGTCAGAGAACTCTTCCTCGGTTTTATGACTAGTTCAAGGAGAAAAGGGCAGAAGTTCCGAGAGATCTTCCTCTTTCTGCAGTCTTCTACTTTTTTTCAGCTTAAAATTTTCACTATGCCAATGTATCATATTTTGGGGCAGGACGGTCTCAGCCCTTTCACGGTTCTGAATGGTAAATGGAATAAAGTAAGAGCACTGCTGAGAGCAGTTTATTTATTTATTCTTTCTTTTGAATATAAAATATTACCTGAATGTTTCCTCCCCTTTAAAGAAGTCCATTCGTTTTTATTTTGGAAATAGTCCATTGCTTGATGTGGATCAAACACCAATCCACATTCATCGATTAGCCTGGGTATTTTTCTTGAATCTCCCATTTTTAGTAGGAAAACCTTTCATGACACTTAGCAAATATTGGATTGCTTTTTTGTTAGAATAATATGTACTAGAAAGAGATCAATTCTCCATTTACTTGGAAGTAAATAAATACAGGCACAGATGGACATATTCGTGCTACTAAAACATTCAAGATCTTCCAGGTATTTTTACTGTTGCCATCAATGAGATTTCCTAATGCAAACAGCATCTTTCATGATTAGGGTTACCACAAGACATGCCCAAAATAAGGAATATCAAAATTATGTCTCTTTGCCATTGTTGCCAATGCAGAGTGGGTGCTTAATGACAAATACAAACTCCAGGGCAATGCCAGGTGATTGGAAATGCGCTCAGCAGTGCTGAATATGAGAGTCATCTGGGGGTCAAAGGCAGAAAGAAGGACAATAGCAGGAATCTGGCCCAAGTCCTGCTGTTCAGCAAACCAGATAATGAACTTTAGGAAATTGCTTCACTTTTCTGGGCCTGAAGCTGAGGCTACTTTTATTTTTCACTCCCCTCCAACCCCAGATGAAGTGGCGTCCCCATGCGGAAGAGCTACTACCACCAGTTCTTATTTGGAGCAACAATGGTGTCCAAGTAGTGACAGTTTAGAGTTTTGTTTCTGCCGCTTAGGAGAACTGTGTCCACGCTGAGAATTTCTACACGAACAAATTCTAGTGTGTACCTCGTTCTAATGACATGTCCTTATGTGTTGTATATTTCTAACATCATTCAGTAACTGTTATTGAACACTTTCTTTGTGTCAAACTCTGTGACAAATCACAATGGAAGTACCTGGAAACACGTCTGTGCCTTAGTAGTGTATAGGAGTATGTGGGCTCCCAGTGTCCCTGTGTGGCTAACAGGAGGGACAGTTCCCCGTGTCCCTGATTCTGTCCCGAATGAAAATACAGAACACCTATCCCACACACTGCTAACTCTGCCCAGCTTGCTATCATCATTATTAACCATATTACATTTTCCTTTTTAGCTCAGTGCAAACAAGGCACCTACTCATCCAATGGGCTTGAGACTTGCGAGTCATGCCCGCTGGGCACTTACCAGCCAGAATTTGGTTCCCGGACCTGCCTCTCATGTCCAGAAAACACCTCGACTGTGAAAAGAGGAGCTGTGGACATTTCTGCTTGTGGAGGTTACCAAAGCCTTAGATGTTGCTATTTCTTTAAACTTAGTAGGTTCTGTTCATGGAGGAGTGGAATATTTTCAGCAAAGCCTTACGTCTGCTATATGTAAAAAATGTAAATAGCTGTCTCATCAGGGACAGTTCTTTTTTATTCAGCCAGTCAATACATAAGCATAAATGCCTGGAATGTAAACACAGGATAAGGCAAAAGAAGTTTAAGACTTGGTCCCAGGTCCCAGCCCCATGTGGCTGCTTGCAATGGTAGAGATACCTCTAAATTAGGGACTTCTTTTCCTTATATATAAAATGAGATGCTGTCTAGTGTCCCTTGAAATTCTAAAAATACATTATTCTATAAATGATGACATTTCATTCCCTGCAAGTTGAAGCTTTTCAGGAGTGGTTATCTACTCTGGGCGCACATTGGAATCATCTTCATGTTTACAGGAGTACTTTTAAAATTCTGAAAGCCATCCTGATGCCCAGAGATTCTGCTTTAATTTGTCTGGGGTTGAGGCTGGGCATTGGATTTCTTTTTGAAGTTCCCCAGGTGATTTCCACAGTAACAAGAAAAGAGAGTCACTAATTTCATTTCTCAAATGTCAGGGCTTGTAGAGACACAGATTGCTGGATCCCACCCCCAGAGTTTTTGATCCACTAGGTCTGGGGAGGGGGTCGGAGAACTTGAATTTCTAAAGGGTTTTCAGGTAATGCAGATTCTACTGGTCCAAGGACCATATGTTGAGAACCCATTGGTTGACAGAAATAAAAAAGATTCGAATTCCAATTTTTAAGTAGTTCTAACATCCCTGCTGAGTACAGTTTTCCCAGCAAAATACTCATGAAGATGTTAACAAAAACAAAAGTTGAAAACTTAGAATGGCAATGAAACTAGGACTGACAATCAAGGTCAATATACTGCCAGGAACTCAAAAAAAATCCCAACTCCTGTACCATACAAAGTCAATGGAATAGGATTAAAAATTAAAAATTGTTGGCCTATCTCTGCTATCTCACTAGAGACAGAATGAGCAGGCCTGACTGAAAAATGATTTTTTTTTAATATAATGTGTATCCCCTACCCTGATTCTCTACCCTCATTTACAAAACTAAGATCTAGAGCAACTGAAAAATTAAAAAGCTATTCTGTTGTTCAATGAGTGATGTTCTTTAAGCCAATCTACCAGTTTCCACTTCTCTCAAGATACAAAGAGACACATATACCTCCACGGCCCTTGGACCCCAGTCATACTTATATGGAAATTGAGAGTCCTAGAAAACAGGAGCCTGGGAAGTTTACATGTGGGGGCGGGAAGGGGTGTCCCCAGCATTGCATCTTGGGAAATGTAGTCTTTATAAGTTAAGTGCATTGGGAGAAAAGGAATCAAGACAAACATACTCTGAATTATAGGTTTGTGTAATATATACCCCTATCTGTTTAAATTATTTCAGTCTAGTCAGATCAAGGTAGATTGACATCTGTGAGACCTGAGAAATTAGATGAGTAGCGTTCGTCAGCACGGTATTTCACTGAAGAGTTAGAGGAAAATTTCACTGGAGCCTAATTGAAACTCATAAACCGTGCCTGTTGTGTAATACCAGCTTTTTAAAATTAAAAGTCAAGCGAGTCTTCACAGTATGGTTAAAATACATCTCCTAGAGACACTTTTATTTTGTCAATATACAAACTAATTTTGGAACAAAGTCTGCAGTAAAAAATTCTCTCTCGCCTTCCTCCAACCACAAAAGTCAGTAGGATTTTTACAGTGAAACAAGTTCATATCTGACGTCTTTTTTTCACCTTTCTGAATAAGCTTTGAGGTTTGTCGAATACTGAATTATTGTAATTAAGCAGCTATGAGTCCCAGAAAGTTTCCAAACTTATGGCCCATTTCTGCTAATTTTCCTAGCACAAGTTTAACCACATTCTGCATGTAAATAAGGGGGAACTTCCAGTATATAATAGCTTGGATTGAATTAATAATACATGTTATGCTTTTTAGTTTAATATTTTAATTAGATATTTGTTGTTTTGAAGTATTTTTAGATATACTGAACCAAAAAGAAAACATCAATAAAATTCCAAAATTAGTAATTAACTATGCAGTATAAATTTTCTGTCCAAAATATGATAAAAATGGACATTGATAATAAAGGCTTAAGCAAACAAATATGTATCCCAAACATTTAGACATTTTAAGCCATCCTTCAAAAACAAATTAAGTCAAAAATTCAAATTATAATTTATGTTGTTTAGAAAATAACAAAATAAATATGAATTATCAAACTACTATGATTTAGCTAAAGTTATTTTCATAGGAAAACTCATTGCCTTACAATATTATATTATTAATTAAGAATGAAGAAAAATTACTTGTCCAGTGAGAGTAGTTAAAAAAATGTATAGACAAAACATAAACTAGCAAAAATATTTGCTCTAATCCAGTGAGAGTCTAACTTAGTTAATGGTGAAAGGTGTGGGTCCTGAGCAAAGTATCACGAGAATGGAGAAAAAAGTATCCAATGTACACACCCCTATTATGAGACTAATTTAAACCTTTTATATGAAAGCTATAACCAAATAGCCTAAGAACATGTAGAGGGGGGAGGGAGAAGGGAGGAGGGA
>CAUYTI010101924.1:0-10325 GCA_963575145.1 Galago senegalensis | reverse complement strand
CCACCCAGCCACCCTTCTCCCCTCCCCTTCCCACCCCTCCCCATATTCTTGTGCTAGAATTAAGTTGTTTCTTTCATTTGAGAAGTATATATTAGTTTCATAGAAGGGCTGTGTACATTGGATACTTTTTCTTCCATTCCTGTGACACTCTGCTAAGAAGAACGTTTTCCAGTTCCATCCATGTAAACATGAAGGAGGTAAAGTCTTCGTTTTTCTAGATTATATAAAGAATTTATATTGAAAGGAAGAGATACAAAGAAGGGAAATGTTGTTTTCATTTTTTATGCTCAAAGTAGTTTGTGTTCAAAGCTGGATTTTCTTCCTAAATACACCACACTTGCAGCAACACATTATAGTCTGTTATTTTTATCACAAACAGCAGATTCCCTAATGGGTGCTGCATAGTACTTTGGGAATTTGGCTAGGTGGGCCTAGTGAACCATTTTAATGGGGTCACCTTGGATTAGTCGCTATCTGGGCTCTATTCTTTCTCTGGCTGGGTTGTGGGGCAGGGCTTATGGAGGCTCCCGGTCAAGCCTCCTGCTGCCAGTGCTAGGCAGTCTCCCTCTCTCCTCAAATTCTTCATCCTCCCACCTGTTCTGGAACTCTCTAACACCCCGTGAATTTCAGCAGCTGTTGTCTCTGCCTCTGAGTCAGGCATGTGTCCAACAGGGGGGTTTATATAACCAGGCCCTGGGAGGGATTTTTCACAAGTGAAGCCACCTCACATATTTTATTTACTTTAGGATATATCACTTCTGTCTTCCTGTCCTTCCTAGTGAGTGTCACACCCCTAAAGTTTCTGGAGTCATGTTTATAAAGGCAGCAGATGTGTGTACTACATACAGATCTTGCTGATTTACAGCTCCTGGCACCAATCCTTGTGTTTAGCAGACATTCCACAAGTACTGTTTAATTGAATTGGATCAAATCTGAAAGCTTATTGATGTCATTAGAGGAGGTAAAATCCAGAAGGACTGTCTTCCTAGGAAGGAAACCTCTTTATCTCTGTGACATTGTGAGAACTCCATTTGTTTGGGCAACACGTATAGATGAGATTTAGATTGTAGCTTAAGACTAACTACCAACTGCTGGCCTCAATCTGTAGCAGGAATGGATAGTCAGCAAATCTGCTATTGAGTTTCTAATTCAGTTTCTATTGGAAGTATCTAAAATAATATATATGCAAAATCATTGTAATGAGATGTCAGAGGTGTAAGATATTCCAGAAAGGGTTCTGGTTTAAAAGACTGAAAGGTGTATTTTTGGTATACATGTACACAAATTTAAGACATTTTATGGGAAAAATAAAAAGAAAATAAGAATCACCAACCAAGTTTTTTAATTAATGTTATAAAAGAAAGTAAAATTGAACCATATGGTGACATCTAGGTTTCTTTATTTTCAGCAAATTGTAACAAAATGAGGGAAACAATAACATCAAAAAGAAAAAAAACCTGTAAATATTTGATACACCAAACAAATTGAACTATCAAGTATCTCCTACAACCTAAAGTTTTTTACAAATAGTAGTGATTTAAAATTTGTGTCAGTTGTAAAAACTTTTTAGTTTTAGACTTCAGGGATACAAATAAACATGGCAGCTTCTCCCTTCTTGGGTAAAACTAAATTTCACTAACTCCTGGATTTATTCTCATTCCCAGGTCGAGATTTTGTTAACCAAGACTTTTCCAGGTGTCCTCAAACTATGGCCCGTGGGCCACATGTGGCCCGCCTAGGACATTTATCCGTCCCACTGGGTGTTTTTGCTGCCCCTACCTGTCCTACTTAGCAGCCTACTCGTCCTGGGGCCCACAGACCCACTCTCCAACGGTCTGAGGGATGGAGAACTGACCCCCTGTTTAAAAAGTTTGAGGACCCCTGCAAGTTTATACTTTGTCCAAATACCATTTGCTTTCATGATCCCACGAGCCATTTCTTTCAGAGTTCCTGGCAAAAACCAGCTCCATCTGAGAGTCTCCCTAGATCTTTAGGGGTCATCTGACTCCACCTCCACCCTGTACCCCTGCTCCTTTTATTCTTTACTACAAAACGAGAGCTCTCTGCTCACCTTCTTTTTTCATTTTGCAAATGAAAGCAACCTGTAGTATTTAAAATTTCTAACATACATAATTGAGAGACAAAGTAGAAAGGATTTTTTGAGACAGAGTCTCAAGCTGTCCCCCTGGGTAGAGTGCTATGGCATCACAGCTCACAGCAACCTCCAGCTCCTGGGCTCAAGTGAGTCTCCTGCCTCAGCTTCCCAAGTAGCTGGGACCACAGGTGCCCGCCACAATGCCCGGCTATTTTTATTGGTTGCAGCCTTCATTGTTGTTTGGCGGGCCAGAGCTGGATTCGAACCCGCCACCTTAGGTGTATGTGGCTGGCGCCTTAGCCACTTAAGCCGCAGGCACCAAGCCAAAGCAGAAAGGATTTAAAGCAGACTTTCAAAACTTAGTCAATACTAAAGCTGTGGCACATTTTTATAGTTTTCTCATCTGGACACTTTGAGGATGTAATGTCCCTCCTACAGAGCTAGCCATTCATGCTACTTTGCTCTCCTTTCTTTTCTGACTCTCAAGATAACCATGCTTTACATAAAATAAGTACAGAAAGGTCAGGTGCCCTGAGAATTTGTATCTAGTTGAGAGACTTGGGAATTAAGTAGACTGCTTTTTTGACTCCCTAAATCTGAAAAATCTGTGATTTTCCTTTCCCTAGAAGCAGTCTGCTGGATTAGAAACTCAAGAACACCCAGAATTATCTTGATCTGAAACAAAAACTATGCCAAACTTCACTGAAGAAGGCTTTGAAGTATAAAAATAAGATTAGAATCCCAGAGTCCTACACAAAATCTTATCTATTTATTTATTATTTATTTATTTTTTGAGACAGAGCCTTATGCTGTCACCCTGGGTAGAGTGCTGTGGCATCACAGGTCACAACAACCTCCAACTCCTGGGCTTAAGTGATTCTCTTGCCTCAGCCTCCTGAGTAGCTGGGACCACAGGCACCTGTTACAATACCCGGCTATTTTTTGGTTGTAGTTGTCATGGATTCAAACCCACTAGATCTGGTGTATGTGACTGGCACCTTAGCCACTTGAGCTACCGGCACCCAGCCACACATAATCTTATTTTTTATCATAGAAATCATTCACTACTTAGAACTTGGTATAATGCTATGTAGATTCTAAATAAAAATGAGATTATATCAATTAGTGTATTGATCAAAGATTGTGAAAATGAGCTTCATGATATTAATGAATTGTAGCTCAACTTCAACGTGGGCCAAATGCTGAATGTTCAGGGGATTAATACATGGAATTTCTATTATATAGCTGTAGGAATGCCATGAGGTAGTAAATATTTTCTACTTTGCAAGCCAAGTGGTCTACTACAATTACTCAACTGTACCCTAGTAGCACGAAAACTATAGACAATAGGTAAATAAATGAGAGTGAGTGTATTTTAGGAAAACTTTATATGCCAAAAGAAACCTTAGCCTGGGTTTAACCCATGGGCCATAGATAAGGAACATGGTTTTCAGGCTCCTGTTCTAAAGAAATAACTATTCCTACAAACCCAAAACTTACAATCTCATTTTTTTTGTGGTATGGTTTACAATAGGGAAGAGCATCCATTGGTCAACTGTGATTTTAAGGCCCACCCCCCATTTGCTCTTGTAAGTACTGAATAAGGAGGAGAAAAATTCCTCAAGCTGTGTATGCAAAATAAAAAGGAATTCTCATTTCTCACCTTCCCCAGAAAATCTTCTTAGATTAACCAAGCCCAGTCTCTAGTCAATACATTCTCCTTTTTATGTTTTCTCCACAATTTGCATTGATAATTGTGAACCCCATATTACAATAGTATGGGGCAACAAGCTTGAACAAATTCGATTTGATAGAGCAGGGATGAAATATATCTGCTATTTGTGCTTCCATTTTCCATTTCCTGCACCCTTGGCAGACATTACCAACCATTGTTAGTGCTCCTTCCTTCTGAGTACCTGTATGTCCATGAAATCAAGAATTCCAGGTATTCATTACTAACTAACCAGAGTGGACATGTTGGATGAAATTTATATGTCATCCCTTAATAAGTTATCCTTACTATCTGATGTTTTTGTTATCTGGTGTTATTCTATTTGGAAACACGTAGTATTATTTCTATTACATCTTAATCTGTATAATTATGAATCTTGCTTAATGGAGTTCCATAGTATGTGTTTTAATTGGTTGTCATCGTTTATCTATTTGAACTTATGGACTATGACAAGTTTATCATGTTACACCTGGAGATCATTCCAGAAACACTTGTTGCTAGGTTTATACAAGATCTTTTCTCATTAAAATGTCAAGTGTTTTTCATGACCATGATATCATTTCTATACTGAAAACTTTTGGTAATAGTTACTTAATTAAAGAATGCTTGGAACCATAAAAATTGATGATATTGGCAATCTGTAAATTGAAGAGACTTATAGTTTATTTTCTGGTGCGATATCTATGCAACTATAGCATATTCTTTGAAATAGCACTTCAGATCAATTTGGGTTAATATTTACTGTTAAAAATTGTTTGGCTACATAATCAAAATGTTCGCTTACTAAGTACAATATCATTTATAGCATTAAATGGACCCTGTTGCACAGTGTATTACTGACTCTGCAAACTCATGAAGTCACATGCTAGCTGTTTTAGTAAAGCTTATTTAGTAAAACTTGAAGAAAAATTACCATTTAAAAAAGCAAAGCAATTTTCAAAGTATTTGCAATTCCATCCTTTTACATGAATCTCAAGTGTAATATGACTGTATCTAAATATTTACTGAGCTGCTAGCAAGTGCTTTACTATTGGCAGGATTGGTTACCAAGACGGATTTGACCTGAAACTCAAATGGAATAGGATTAAAATCCAAGTGCAAAGGACTAAGGCAGCCTTACCAGGTGGCTTAACCCTAAGTTTCTAGGATAGGAGAGCCAGTAAATGGGAATTTCCAGTGACTTGTAATATGAGAGGTAATCTCCATCAGACACCCAGCTTTGCACCTTGCAAATTAGAGGCTCAAACACTGAAAGGAAGCAGATGAGTAGTAGCAACCTTTGCATGTAGTATTGGTATTTCAGCATTAAAACCTCCCTTATGACAAACTACATTCTCTAGACTTTTCCTAGAGGCCCCAGTTAGGCCTTTGAGACTATGATCTGACCTGTGATCTTTCTAAATCTTCATAGCTTCTGACTTGTTTATTTTTAGCCAACTTGCTTCTCCTAAAACATGGGAATCTCTTCTGTTTACTCAACAAAACTGTCAACAGAGAGAGAAAATAGAGCTGTAAGCAAAGAGAGTATTTGTTCAGGGCACTAGGGATAGCCATCTCCAGAAATAACTTGTTCCCCTCTTTTATGGTTCTGATGTCTGTCTTTGACACAGATAAGAACATTCCTACTCTATATATTCTCTAGTCTTGACATTTACCAGGTGGATATAGCAAGTCAAGGTTTATAAGTGAATGTATGAGAATGAAAGGCACAAGACCCTTGTGCAAAAATATCAGGGAAAAAAGAGACAATGGAAAAGAAATGGTGTAAAGAGGGCCTTGTAAAAGAAAGTGTGGTTAAGAAATCTGTAACCTGTGCTTCAAATAGCCTGCAGAAGATCAATTCCAGCAGGTTTTTGGACATGCTCTGACCAAAACTTTCACTAGGGTTGTAAACTGTTTATTGATGATTTCAGTTTACCGAACTAAAAACCTACCTACCTTTCTTCCTTCCTTTTTTCTCTTTCCCTCCCTACCTCCTTCCTTTCTCCTTTCCTTATTTCTTTTTCTCTTTTGAGACAGATTCTTTTTTTTTTTTAGAGAGAGTCTCACTATGTTGCCCTCAGTAGAGTACAATAATATCACAGCTCACAGCAACCTCCAGCTCTTGGGTTTAGGCTATTCTCTTGCCTCAGCTTCCCAAGTAGCTGGGACTACAGGTGCCTGCCACAATGTCCGGCTATTTTTTTGTTGCAGTTTGGCCAGGGCTGGGTTCAAACCCTCCATCCTCAGTATATGAAGCTGGCACCCTACTCACTGAGCCACGGGCACTGCCCATTGAGACAGATTCTTATTCCATTGCCCCAGGTAGAGTGCCATGGCATCATCATAACTTATAGCAACCTCAAATTTTTGGGCTCAAGAGACCCTCTTGCCTCAGCCTCCCAACTAGCTGGGACTATAGGCAACCACCACAACATCTGATTAGTTTTTCTATTTTTAATAAAAACAGGGTCTCACTCTTGCTCAGGCTGGTCTTGAACTCCTGAGCTCAAGCAGTACACCTGACTTGGCCTCCCAGAGTGCTAGAATTACAGGTGTGAGCCACCCCACCTGGCTCAAATTAAGAACCTTCTTATTCTAAGATTTGGCTAGGCAGGACTAGCCTGCTGCAAATTTTGGTAGTAAATCCATAGTCCTTAGTCTTCCTTTTTTCTACTATTCTTACCTCAGAATGTTCCCCCCACAAGTATCATATCTGATGGTGAATACCCTTCCAAGACATCCACCCTTTCTCTCTGGCATATCATAACTTCTGGAATATAATTGGGGAGTTCTTTTACTCTTAGGTATTAATGATGGGTTAAAGGGCATAATGTATTGCCTTTCCCAGAGAGATATGTCTTGGGTCTAAGAAAAGACATATTTTCTTAATTATTGTGTTAAGACGTTCATATTCTACTCTTAGAAAGATTTACTTGTACCCTTGTAAGATAAACCATAGAAGTGATCCCTCCAAAATCGATCATATCTTAGAACATAAGTCTAACCTAAGTAAATTTAAAAGAATAGAAATTATTCCATGCATCTTCTCAGATCATCATGGAATAAAAGTTGAACTCAATAACAACAGGAATCTGCAGGCTCATACAAAAACATGGAAGCTAAATAACCTTATGCTGAATGACAGATGGGTCAGAGATGAGATCATGAGGGAAATTACCAAATTTTTAGAACAAAATAACAATGAAGACAAGAGTTGTCAGAACCTCTGGGATACTGCAAAGGCATTCCTAAGAGGGAAATTTATAGCTCTGCAAGCCTTCCTCAAGAGAACGGAAAGAGAGGACATTAACAACTTAATGGGACATCTCAAGCAACTGGAAAAGGAGGAACAGTCCAATCCCACACCCAGAAGAAGAAAAGAAATAACCCAAATTAGAGCAAGATTAAATGAAATAGAAAACAAAAGGATTATAGAACAGATCAATAAATCAAAAAGGTGGTTTTTTGAAAAGGTTAATAAAATAGATAAACCTTTGGCCAAACTAACCAAGAAAAAAAGAGTAAAATCTCTAATCTCGTCAATCAGAAATGGTAAAGATGAAATAACAACAGACCCCCTAGAAATTAAAAAAATCCTCAATGGATTTTTTTACAAGAAACTTTATTCTCAGAAATATGAAGATCTGAAAGAAATCGACCAATACTTGGAAGCACGCCATCTCCCAAAACTTAGTCAGAATGAAGTAGAAGTGTTGAACAGGCCTATATCAAGTTCTGAAATAGCATCAGCTATACAAAATCTCCCCCAAAAGAAAAGCCCAGGACCAGATGGCTTCACATCAGAATTCTACCAAACCTTTAAAGAAGAACTAGTACCTATATTATTTAACCTTTTCCAAAACATTGAAAAAGACAGAATACTACCCAGCACATCCTATGAAGCAAACATCACCTTGATTCCCAAACCAGGAAAATACCCAACAAGAAAATAAAATTATAGACCAATATCACTAATGAATATTGACGTGAAAATATTCAGCAAGATCCTAACCAACAGAATCCAGCAACACATCAAAAAAATTATACACAAAGACCAAGTAGGTTTTATGCCAGGATCTCAAGGATGGTTCAACATATGTAAATCTATAAATGTAATTCATCACATAAACAAATAAAAAAACAAAGACCATATGACTCTCTCAATCGATGCAGAAAAAGCTTTTGATAATATCCAGCATCCCTTCATGATCAGAACACTTAAAAAAATGGTATAGAAGGAACATTTCTTAAGCTGATAGAGGCCATCTACAACAAACCCACAGCCAATATTGTAATCAATGGAGTTAAATTGAAATCATTCCCACTCAGATCAGGAACCAGGCAAGGTTGCCCATTGTCCCCATTGCTATTCAACATTGTAATGGAAGTTCTAGCTACTGCAATTCGGGAGGAAAAGGCAATTAAGGGTATCCATACAGAAACAGAAGAGATTAAACTTTCACTTTTCGCAGATGATATGATTGTATATCTGGAAAACACCAGGGATTCAACAACAAAAAAAAAAACTCTTAGAAGTGATCAAGGAATACAGTGGCATATCAGGATACAAAATCAACACTCATAAATCTGTGGCCTTTATATATACCAACAGCAGCCAAGCTAAAAAAAAAACAGTCAAGGACTCTATCCCATTTAAAGTAGTACCAAAGAAGATGAAATATTTGGGAGTATACTTAACAAAGGATGTGAAAGATCTCTCTAAAGAGAACTATGAAACTCTAAGAAAAGAAACAGCCGAAAATGTTAAAAAATGGAAAAATATACCATGCTCATGGCTAGGAAGAATCAACATTGTTAAAATGTCCATATTACCCAAAGCAATATACAATTTTAATGCAATCCCCATTAAAGCCCCACTGTCATATTTTAAAGATCTTGAGAAAATAATACTTCGTTTTTTATGGAATCAGAAAAGACCTCAAATAGCCAAGACATTACTCAGGAATAAAAACAAAGTGGGAGGAATCATCCTACCATACCTCAGACTATACTATAAAGCGACAGTGCTTAAAACAGCATGGTATTGGCACAAAAACAGAGAAGTAGATGTATGGAACAGAGTAGAAAGTCAACAGATGAATCCAGCTACCTACCGTTACCTCATCTTTGATAAACCAATTAAAAACATTGAGTGGTGAAAAGATTCCCTATTTAACAAATGGTGCTGGACAAACTGGCTGGCAACCTGTAGAAGACTGAAACTAGATCTACACCTTTCACCATTAACTAAGATAGATTCTCACTGGATTAAGGACTTAAACTTAAGACATGAAACCATAAAAATACTTGAATAAAGTGCAGGGAAAACACTTAAATAAATCGGCCTGGGCAAATTTTTTATGAGTAGGACCCCATGGGCAATTGAAACAACATCAAAAATATACTATTGGGACCTGATCAAACTTAAGAGCTTCTGCACAGCCAAGAGCACAGTAAGTAAAGCATGCAGACAGCCCTCAGAATGGGAGAAAATATTTGCAGGTTATGTCTCCCACAAAGGTTTAATAACCAGAATCCATAGAGAACTCAAACGCATTAACAAAAAAAAAAAAAAAAAGTGATCTCATCGCAAGGTGGGCAAAGGACTTGAAGAGAAATTTCACCAAAGAAGATAGGCATGCAGCCTATAGATAAATGAAAACATGCTCACCATCCTTAATCATTAGAGAAATGCAAATCAAAACTACTCTGAGATATCACCTCACTCCAGCAAGATTAGCCCATATCAGAAAATCCCAAAACCAGAGTTGCTGGCATGGATGTGGAGAAAAGGGAACACTTCTACACTGCTGGTGGGAATGCAAACTAATACGTTCCTTTTGGAAAGACATCTGGAGAACACTTAGAGAACTAAAAATTGACCTGCCATTTGATCCTACAATTCCATTATTAGGTATATACTCAGAAGATAAAAAATCACATTACAATAAAGATATTTGTATCAGAATGTCTATTGCAGCCCAATTCATAATTACCAGGTCATAGAAGAAGCCCAAGTGCCCATTGATCCACAAATGGATCAATAAACAGTGGTATATGTACACCATGGAATACTATGAAGCCCTAAAGAAAGATGGAGACTTTACCTCCTTCATGTTTACATGGATGGAACTGGAAAATGTTCTTCTTAGCAAAGTATCACAAGAATGGAAGAAAAAGTATGCAATGTACACAGCCCTTTTATGAAACTAATTTATAGCTCTCAAATGAAAGCTACAATTTAATTCTAGCTTAAGAATATGAGGAGGGGGTGGGGGAAAGATAAAATAAAAAAAAGAAGTGATCCCTCCAATCAGCCTCCCTCCACCCATTCCCCCCATCCCTCTCCCTCCCCCCTCCCCATATTCTTAGGCTGTTATTAGGTTTTAGATTTCATATGAAAGCTATAAATTAATTTCATAATAGGGGTGTATACATTGGATACTTTTTCTTCCATTCTTCTGATACTTTGCTAAGAAGAACATTCTCCAGCTCCATCCATGTAAACATGAAGGA
>CAUYTI010101923.1:0-41268 GCA_963575145.1 Galago senegalensis | reverse complement strand
CCAGTTCCAATCTAGTCCAGGCCCGCTAAACAACAATGATGGCTGCAACCAAAAAATAGCCAGGCGTTGTGGTGGGCGCATGTAGTCCCAGCTACTTGGGAGGTGGAGGCAGGAAAATCGCTTGAGCCCAGGAGTTGGAGGTTGCTGTGAGCTGTGATGCTATATCACTCTACCCAGGGGGACAACTTGAGGCTCTGTCTCAAAAAAAAAAGGAAAGTGTTGTATAATGTGAATTTTTACAGAAGTTGGAAGCATATATATGATATGGTAAAAATACATTCGTCTATAAATTACTACATAAATGACCCTAGATCACAGCAATTAGATAAGTGAGTCAGTAAACCATTTGTAAGCATGTATAGTGAGACTAAGATGGAGTCAGTCAGGCTAGGGACAACATGACACAGCTGATCTGGTTGCTTTAGGTTTTAAGTGACCTTTACCTCTTATTCTTCATTTTTACTGATTTGTAAATTGATCTCTCACCCTAAAGATGTCTATCTTGAGTAGTTTAAGTGCATTGATTTAAGAGATTAACTTTTAAATTAAAATATTATAATAAGTCACTGAGTTATACTGATTATTATTTAAAATAAGGGTTAATGTAGTCTTTAAACTTTCATATATAAAACTATATTTTAGGCGGTGCTTGTGGTTCAAAGGAGTAGGGCGCCAGCCCCATATGCCGGAGGTGGCGGGTTCAAGCCCAGCCCCGGCCAAAAACTGCAAAAAACAAACAAACAAAAAAACCCCAACTATATTTAAAAAATGGAAGAGTAGAACCATCTTAGAGATACTACTTTCACTGTTCTCCAGAATCACCAACCTTCTGACAAAGTTTAGTGGACCTGTCCCTGTCTCTGCATAATGACTGACAGTGACAGATGACCGGACCCTCTTGGTCCAGTAACATGATGTGATGGGGGACACTGATCTGGTCATCTTGCTCTCTTCCTTTGTTGTTTTCAGGTACTTGCTGGGTACTTTGTATTTTTTTTTGGGGGGGGGGAGGCTAAACTTTTATTAAACATACCTTCAAACTTCAAGGTATGTTCAAACTTTTGTTGTATGTTTCTGGAACTTAGTGTAAGATTGATGTGTATAACCCGGGGCAGGGAGGAATCCATGTGAATTAACTACTCAAGAAACTCTGATGGGAATGACAGGATATTAGGAAGAATTGATACATTTTTTGTGGTCTTTATCTTTTCTTTTTTGATTATAAAAGACTTGGGACCCAGAAGCTGGGAACTTGGTACTCAGAGGCCCATTAGTGGCCTACTATGAACGCACAGATTGATGAATTTTTTTTTACAGTTAATTTTTTCCATGCCTATTAAAGATAAGACATTAATCATTCTCTGGTTCATCCCAGTGTCTCTTGTGCTAATAGAAGGTGAGTCTCGTATTTCCCATTTCTTTCCACTGTTTAACTTTGCGTAGCAGTGACTTTTCAAATGATTAATAGAGCTCTGTTTTGCTAGAGTAGCTTGTTACCTTTGGACAGTCTTGTTACATCTATATTGATCTGATAGTATATGTAGGAATGAGGACTACTTTGTAAGCTAAAATCCCTTTATAATTTCAGAGTTTTATTATAATACTGCCTGATCATGCCTCGAAGATCACTTGATTTCATCCACAGGTTCCAGCCAATTCCTCCTACCACCACTTTCTGGTAGTTGTGGATGGTGCTTCTGCAGGGTTTCTCTTGCCATCCTGTCTGGATATCAGCTGGTATCTTGTGACCATCAGGAGCCTGGCTTTCCCCACCACGTGTAGTTTCTGGCTATTCTGTCAGGACTCTAGCAAGTGCCCTCTGTGTCCTGACATATGACCTCTCTTCCTGAGTTGTTATTACAATGTTAAATAATATTTCACTCTCTAATAATAATAGAAGCTACCAACTGATTGTTTACTATGTGTTAGATGTTCTTGTAATTGAACTGCTTTCATTTTCTCCTCTCAACAATCCTAGTAGATAGAAGTTGTTATTATCCCCATTATTTAGATGATAAAACTGAGGTGCAGACTGGTTAAATGATGGTTTCAAAGTCTCAGGTGTTGGTCTGTCAGAATCCAGGTTTGGTGGAGAGTAGATCCTGAGCTTTTAAACGTGCTTGTTTTCTGATCTTTATATATATTGTTTTCTTTCTTTCCTGCCACCTTTCTGAATATTTTTGATCTTCGAATATAAGTGCTGTTTCTGAAGTGATATTTTCATTAAGGACTCCAGGCTACATTCTTTTGTGTTTTTATCCTTCCTGATTGGAACCAACTGGAGGATGTCCTGCTTACCTCTGTGGCTTAGCTAGCCTTGTACAGTTGATTTTTTTCTGATTGTTTTTTTGTGCATCAATCCTGATTTTCCAAATTTTGTGAGTACTTCTAAGAGGGAAATAGTTTGTTTGCTTCTCATAAATTCTTCACTATACTTAGCATTGTAGCAAGTAAGTTCATTAAGATATATTTAAGGCTCGGCGCCTGTGGCTCAAGTGGCTGAGGTGCCAGCCATGTACACCCAGGGTGGCAGGTTCGAATCTAGCCCGGACCTGCCAAACAACAATGACGGCTGCAACCAAAAAATGGCTGGGCATTGTGGCGGGCGCCTGTGGTCCCAGCTACTTGGGAGGCTGAGGCAGGAGACTCGCTTGAGCCCAGGAGTTGGAGGTTGCTGTGAGCTGAGATGCCACGGAACTCTAGCCAGGGGGGACAGCTTGAGGCTCCTGTCTCAAAAAAGAAAAAAAAGATATATTTAAGAGATAGGTATAGGGCGGCACCTGTGGCTCAAAGGAGTAGGGTGCTGGCCCCATATGCCGGAGGTGGCAGGTTCAAACCCATCCAAGGCCAAAAACTGCAAAAAAAAAAAAAAAAAAAGAAAAAAGAAAAGAAAAGAAAAAAAAAAGTATAGAGAATTTGCTGCAGACACTGTTGCTTGACTAACCCTACCCATTCACTGTTCTCTTCATCTTAGCTTTTGGAATGGGGGTTAGTCTGAGTGGTTTTCAACTAGGGGCAATTTTGCCCTGCAGTGGACAAGTGGACATTTGGTAATGTCTAGAGTCAGGTTTGTTTGGTTTATTTGGAGACAGGGTCTTACCTTGTCACATGAACTAGAGTACAGTGGAGTCATCATAGCCTATTGTATCCTTGAACTCCTGGAATCAAGTGATCTTCCTGCTTTAGCCTCCCCAGTAGCTGGAACTACAGGCACACTGCCATGCCTGGCTAGTTCTTTAATTTTTTTGTAGAGATGGGGTCTCACTATGTAGTGCAGGCTGGTCTCAAATTCCTGGCCTCAAGTGATCCTCCTGTCTCAAGCTCCCAAAGTGCTGGGATTATAGGTATGAGCCACTATGGCTGTCCTAGCTACAGACATTTTTTATTGTCACAACTAGGCATAGGATTGCTCATAGGCTATTGGTCTCTAGTGGGGTAGAGGACGGGGTTGCTATAGTTTTATGCACAAATGAAAATATCTTGTACTGCATGGGTAAAAAAATTTACCTGGTCCAAATGTCCGTGGTGCTGAGGCTGAGAAACTCTGGTCTTCATGTGACATGTTCTAGCTAGTTAAAAATAAGTGGCAGTCTGGTGAGGCTTTCTAGGAAAATTTTTCCTTCCTGACTCAGGAGCTTCTGCATTCTGTTTTCAGCTGCTTTTGATTCTAACATGGGCATGAGCCTGCAGGTAGGATATCCATGCATCTCGCGACCAAGAGGCAACAAACATGAAGATGAAAGTTAGCATGCCCAGGGTGGTGGAGTGAGAAGATAAAAAGTGTTTGGGTTTTTTTCTTATTTATAGCCAAACATATTCTTAGGCTAAAATACCATAAAAACTTGAGTTGAGAAGAGCCTACGCCCTTTACTCCAACATTCCTTGTGACATAATCCACTGCTTAGGGAGGGGGTCTAATATGGTTGCAGCTCTATCACCATTTAAAAGTTCTCCCTTACAATGAGTGAAATTTGACTCATGAAGCCTCCTACTCATGGACCTAGTTTTGTGCTCACCTGGGGTTTACCTGGACAGTCTCTCCCGCACTTTCACAGTCAGTGGAAAGTCATCCTGATCAAGTTGACAAGTCTGCTGACAGACACCTTCTTCCAAATATTCTGGAGGGATATACATACATAATATCCTCTTCTTGGACAGGTCTTTGGAACCACAGCCTAAAGACAGACCCATCGATAAAAATAGGGGACTCTCACC
Organism: Galago senegalensis; assembly: GCA_963575145.1. Taxonomy (NCBI): domain Eukaryota; kingdom Metazoa; phylum Chordata; class Mammalia; order Primates; family Galagidae; genus Galago; species Galago senegalensis. Next base: position 37,053 of record CAUYTI010101923.1, on the reverse strand, counting down.
TTTGGGACCCCCAAGCTCTTTGGCTTCCTGCATAGGACTTTAGAATCAACACAGATATCCTAGATGCTTCTGATGCTATGACCACATTATTGAGCTGGAAAAGGAACTGTTAGTGGTGTGAGTGCCTTAATCTGTCCTCTGTGTCTTGAACAAGATGCCAAGAACACTGTGTTCCTCTTGATTCCCTTTATTTTCAGTCCAGTCCATAAAGAAGTGCTGTAGAACCTCTCAGAGTAAATATCTGAGCTCTATCATGTGGACCTCTTGTGGTAAGTATGGGATGCTGCTTCTGCTGAATATCTCTTTTTTGATTAAAAATATTTTTAGCAGGGTGTGGTGGCTCACACATGTAATCCTTGCCCTTTGGAATTCTAAGGCGGGTGGATTGCTTGAGCTCAGGAGTTGGAGAGCAACCTGAACAACAGAGAGACCCTGTTTCTATGAAAAATAGAAAAAGCTAGCTGGGCACCATAGTGGGTACCTGTAGTTTCAGCTGTCTGAAGGCTGAGGCAAGAGGATTGTTGAAGCCCAAGAGTTTGAGGTCGTTGTGAGCTATGATGTCATGGTACTTTTATCCTGTGCGACAGAGTTAGATTCTCTTTAAAAAAAAAAAAAAGGAAAAAAAAGAATTTAAGTTGTAGTAAAAAACAGAGGAAATTTGCCATTTTAACTATTCAGTGTATACGTCAGTCATGTTAAGTATATTCACACTGTTACGCCACAGGTCTCTAGAATTTTTCCATTTTGTCCACAGACTCTTGTAGGCAGTGGAAGGTGAGACGTGTCTTTATTATATACATGTTCATTTACTGCTTGCCTCGCTCCTTGTACCCGTTCCCACAACATGCTTCTAGAAAGAGGTTCCTTTGGCTGGACTTTTCTTCCTCTAACACATCTGGGCCAGCCATTCAGGGAATTTGCTCAAGTTCTTTTATAGTCTTTACTGTCTCACAGGTTGGAAGTCTAACTAGAAGTGGGTTTGAAAAGCCAGAGATTTTCTTTAAAGACCGGAAATGTCTGGGGGCAACAAAGATTCTTGGTTGGGAGGGTAAACCTTGCCAAGCAACTCAGCTGAAAATACTCTACCAAGTTAGCACAGGGCCCCAGCATGGAAAGATGTGCACCAGGTTGTTTTTTCCTGGTACTTCTCCCTCCCAAGCATCCCATCTGGTAGCGTCCTTAGCTCTCATTGCCCTCGGCAGCCAAGTCCTTAGCTTGCTGGAGCTGCATTGTAGGTGCTGGGTGCTGTTTAATTTTGAGTTAATTGGGCTTTGTGCTGCTAGAGTCTTCTGTGGTGGTTTTTTGAATTCATGAATTAGTCATGAAGTTGTGTTTACCAGGCAGACACCCTGGCAATCTGTGGTCTGTCCAGCTGATCTCCTTTTGGGAGGATGCTCTTTGTGCGGACTTCTGTAAAGGATGGTGGGAAAAACGGAATCCTCTTCTGGGACCCTTTAACGGCAAGCTTTTCCTTCCTTCCAACTCTTACCTTTGCAGGTGGGTTTGGGCCTTCAGAGTGGCTACTTTTATTGTGGTTATTTTGGGGGTGGGATGGAGGCTTGTGTTTTGAGACTCAGAAGAAATGGTTGTATTATTTTTGTGGCAGCCTGTAAAAGTTAAGGAAAATCAGTTATTTGAATGATTTCCCCCCTCCCTCAGGAGGAATCACCTCTAGAATAAATTAATTGGATAATTGGAAGTTCTAGTTGGTTATGTTCTAGGTAGGTAGTGGTTGGCAAGGCACTTGAAATTTCAGATCCATAAATACATACCATAAAAACTTAGAAGTCTAAAAGCACATAGATATATGTGGTGTTATTATTCTAATCATTTAACAAAGCTTCAAGAGGCTGTAAATTACTCCATCATGAGTATGGGTAAGTCCCTCAGCTTAGGGTAAACAACTTGTAATTCTGTGGTTAATGAAATAAGAAGCTCTAATTTTTTTTTTTTTTCAGTTTGAAGTACCTTTCTAACAAATACATGGTAAATGAAGTGAACACAACTGTTAAGTTTTCAATTCTAAGGTTGAATTAATGTAGTAGAGCAGGCGCAGTACTTTTAATAAAATATTAAGGATTGCTTCCAATTTCTAGATGTGATCATCTCAGAGTTTGAAGTCATACACTTTATGATTTTTATGACAGTTAAACCTAGCCGGTTGTAAGCTTTTAGCTGACTTGTCATTTTTGTTTTGTCTGTTTAAAGAGTACCACAAAAGTGCATTGCATTCATTAAGAAAAACCTTTTTTTGTTTGTGAACAAACTTTCATTATTCTAGTTCAATCTTTCACAAACATACTGTACAGAGTCTTGTATGGTATAAAACAAAGGAAAACATCTCTGTTTATTCAATTTAACACAACACCAAAATAAAGCAATTAAGACTTTGAGGTCTTAATTGGTACAAGAAACAAACCTTTTTGATAATAAAAATACGGGTAGAAAAAAAAAAAACTTAGCCTATCTAGTGCTTGGACCAACCTTAACTGAACTAAATTTTGAGCACAGTTCGTAATATGTCTTGGTTGTTGCCTTAAAAACATCAGCAGTGTCATGTTGGCTGTAGCTTTTTTTTTTTTGTGCACTAAAGGATGGATTTCATTTCTGGGTGAAGCATTGTAATTGTCTTATACTTTTGTTTCTGGTCATATTAAATAGGCAGTAGGAAGGCAGTGGATGTGTGAAGGTAGAAGAGGTATTACTTTAAGGTGATATTTTAAAAGTATGTAGGGTTTTCAGTTCTGGAGGTTAAAACACATGCTACAGATAAAGACTCAAAATTAGAAAATTAAATAAAAAGACAAAATTAGAAAATTAATTACTCAAATAAGATTATTACTATTATACTTAAAACACTGAAATATTGACAGGTCTATAAAGTGGTCATTGTGAACTTCCCTCAGCCAGATCAAGCATTTGAGTTCTTTATCAGGGGAAAAAAACCATGTGGTAAATCACCCCCCCCCCCCACACACACACAATAGTTGGGGCATATGCAGCCATTTTATTATAATGAAGTGTTGTATATCTAAAGTAAATACTGTTTGCTGGCCCCCTAGTGAACAGTGTCTGTGTGTACCATGCATTTCTGAGAAATAAAGGTTGAATATGCATTGCAAAACAGGAGGACTTTTACAAAATTTAAGAAATACTGTAATGACCCAGACAGCTGGGCACAGAGGTACACCTACGTAGATACTCAGGAGACGGAAGTGGGAGGTTCACTTGAGCCCAAGAGTTTTAGACCAGCCTGGGCAACATAGTGTGAACTCCATCTCTTTATAAATAATAATAACAACTCAAGGAAGATCCAAAGATGAGAACAGCTGGCATGTGAGCAAAGGCATTGTACTGTAGAAATATCTTGCTGTGGCAATTTTATTGTATGGTCGTTGTGACCAGAAATACTGATCATTTAGCTCAGTTTTGGAAGTGAATGTATCATCATACTATGTGTGATTTGTTCTGTGGTGTTTGAGCATTTATTATTGGGATCATGGTTTGTCTTTTTCCTGCCAAGATGGACCCTGGGCACCATGGTCACAGGCTTCTTGGATGCTATTAAGGGAAGCCTCCCTCTTGGCTTACCCTGCTGGGCAGATGTCTGTGAATGCCATTATGGCTGACTCCCATTTGGCCAGAAAAGGAAGCCGGAAGGACTTGGACTCACTGATTTGTGCTAACTGACACCCATTTAAGCCCTGCCGCTGGAAGCCTTCAATGTACTCTTCAGTGAGCTGGTGTTCTAGAGTGGTATGACAGGGCAGGCTGATTTCTCAGCCACTTGCTTCTCTGATTGTTGGCTTCCTCTAGCTCACTGAGGGCCATTCTGCCTGTTGATGAGGACCTTCTGGCAGATTTGACACTGAACCCAAGAAGGCAGAAGCATCAGTCATTAAGCTGGCCCAGGACTCAAAGATAAATGTAAAGATACTCAGCAGAGTGAAACTTTGAGTCTGGCACTGAAACTCTTGGTGCAATCTAGCATTTCAGGCCTGTGGGTTTGTATTTGGAATTTGAGAGGAGGCACTCTCATAATCCAGCAGCCTTTGTGCCCTAGTGCCATGCTGATTTTTTAAATACTGGGATTGCCTTCCCTTAACTATTGCAGCAAAGAAACTGAGACAGGAATCATTTCCTGTGGGTACCCTACATGCATTGTGGGCAGAACCAAGAAGCCAATTGGAGGCATTTTTCTCATTTCTTTTTTTTTTAGAGACAGAGTCTCACTTTGTCGCCCTTGATAGAGTGCCCTAGCATCACAGCTCACAGCAACCTCCAGCTCTTGGGTTTAAGTGATTCTCTTGCTTCAGCCTCCCGAGTAGCTAGAACTACAGGCACTTGCTACAATGCCCAGCTTTATTTTTTTTTTTTTGGTTGCAGTTTGGCTGGGGTCAGGTTTGAACCCACCATCCTCCGTATATGGAGCCAGCGCCCTACTCACTGAGCCACAGGCGCCACCATTTTTCTCATTTCTGAATCCCCTTAGGGGTATTCTGGCTCTTCCCCTTAGGGTTATTTGGACCAATTGTTAAAATATTTTTCACTGTGTTATTTGAATGTTTGAGGAACTTGGGCTGAAGAGTTTAGTCTTTTATAAAAATTAAAGCACTTTTTTTTTTAATTGAATGGTAACTATGTACATTAATGCACTTCTGGGGTACAATGTGGGGTTTTCACACACAATCTGAAATACTTCCATCAAACTGGTTAACATAGCCTTCATGTCATTTTTTTTAGTTATTGTTTTAAAACGTTCACATTCTACTCTTAGAAAGAAAGCACTTTTTTTTAAAAGTGGAAATAAAGTTTAGCTTGTTTTAGAACATGGCATTATTTGCCTAAAAAAAGACAGCCATGTTTGTAGTAACCGGGAGACAGAACTTTATACTGCAGTTTGGCCAGGCCTGTCACTTTGCAGGTGCATCAGCGTCCAGATGGGGGGCTGCCTAATTAGACAGCACGCAGCCTCCCCAGGGGTGGGACACAATGCAGTCTTTGTTCATTGTCTTCCACTTACAGTATTGTCAAACCTGCACTGCATTTAAAAGCCTATTAATAGAACATTGGATTAGGAAGAATACCTAGGCTTTTCCCTCCTTCCATCAGTTTGAAAAGGAATTTGGGAAAATCACTATTTCTTATGTGTGTATAAGTGGGGGAGGAAAAGGAAAAAGGGGAGAGGCAGACTTTGCCTTTGAAATAGAGAAAAAAAAATACATCGCAGGTGAAGCACCGACAGTTTACAAGATAGCTCCTTGTAAAACAGTTTTAACAGATTATTTTGATAATTCAGAAGGCAGATTTTTAATTTTCTACTGACTTTCTTATCTCCACTTTGTTTAGTCTGGGAGGGGGGTCTTGACTTCTGGAAGCTCATTGGAAGCACTGCTAAACCATAGATACCTTTTCTGTTGTGTTCGATTTAGCTTGACTACCAGAAATTTTTTCCTTTGCCAAAATACTTAATTTTTTTCTCTGTCATATTTTCTGGGCCGATGAGAGGAGAAGAGTGGGACAGCCAAGGAAAAGCTGCTCAAATTACTGGGCCTGAGAGGAGAGATTTGGCCCTCCACGGGGATTCTGAGAAAGATGGAGAAGAGGGAGGCGTGCGGCCTGGACTTTGCAGCTGAAGCCTTAGCTTATTTGAAGTGTTATGATTAGAGTTAGCCTTATGCACACTGAGAAATGGATATGCTGACAACCATATGTATGTGATTTTAGAATTATTAAGTGTAATGGAATGCTCAAACCATTGCTCAGTTTTATATAACAACCTTCAAGAACTGGAATGTTTGGGAAGCAAGGGTCTCCCAGTTAAATGGAGGTTTTATCTGAAACCCATTTTGTTTTTGAACATGTTGGAAATGTTCCTAAAACTGTATAAGCGTGCTCAGTAAGTATTTTTTCCTGCCCTTTAGTGATTGAGACTTCTTCTACAGTATGCCAGTGGGGCTTATAATAAATTTGTCCTTTGCAGATCTTAACATAGAAGATGTGTGCAATTGAGCTAATTTTGAAGTTTTCCTCAAATGTTTTGTGTGGCTTATATATATATATATTTTTTCTCTTATTCATTATTTTAGCTAGTTTTTCTTTTAAAAGTGGCAACATTTATCAGTTGGTTTATATTCTGTAAGTCAGAATATGGGTTATTTTCTGTAAATGGAAGTGTGTGATTGTGAAACACTGTCATTGGCCTTGATGGCCTTGGGAATTAAGTGGAAAAGCAGTTTTTTCTTTCCTCCATCCTACTTCTCTTTGCCCCTATCTAAAGCTGATCTCAGCAAATTCTTTGACTTTAATCTTAAGTCATCTTTATGAAAATGACTTGACCTTAACTTGTTACCTGATACGGGTGGTTTATTTATGTATTTATTTAATTACAATTAGTAGAGCCTTTTTCTTATTTTTTGTATGAAAAGCTTTATCTGCTGGGCAGTGCCTGTGGTTCAGTGGGTAGGGTGCTGGTCCCATATACTGAAGATGGCAGGTTCAAACCCAGCCCTGGCCAAACTGGTGGGTGCCTGTAGTCCCAGCTACTCCGGAGGCTGAGGCAAAGAGAATCGCCTGAGCCCAGGAGTTGGAGGTTACTGTGAGCTGTGTGATGCCAGGGCACTCTATCAAGGGCGATAAACTGAGACTCTGTCTATACAAAAAAAAAAGTATGGGCTTTAGAATTTAAGATAATAGCCATAAAACATGTCACTTAGCTCTATCACTCTGGTTCAGGATCAGACAGGCAATAAAATATTTGGTTTTTTGCATTTTAAAATTTCAAAATTTGAAGTAATTTACAAACTATGCAATTTCCAAAAAGATAATTTTATTCACTATAGAATATATTTACAGTAAGTCTGCTGTTTAAAAATAAAAAATGGTCCTAGCACTCTGGAAAGCTAGGGTGGGTAAATTGCCTGAGCTCAAACCAGTCTGACCAAGAGGGAGAACCCATCTCTACTAAAAACAGAAAAACTAGCTGGGCATTCTGGTGGGTGCCGGTAGTCCCAGCTACTGAGGGGGCTAAGGCAGGAGGATTTCTTGAGCCCACGAGTTTGAGGTTTCTGTGAGCTATGATAATGCCACAGCACTCTACCCAGGGTGCCAGAGATAGATTCTGTTTCAAAATGATAAATAAATAAATAATAAAAATAAGAAATGGTTTCTCCTTTGGACCCTATTTACCTACTCACCTGCTCATATCTTACCCTTTGTTGACCTTGAATCCACTGTGAAACATGTTTTCAAAGAATGGTCTGCATGGACTTCTGAATTCATTTCCTAAGTTAGCAACTGCCAGAGATAAAGGCCCTTCTATAGGGGCCCTGAAGGATGAGTAGGAGCCTGATAGCAAGATAAGGGACCAACGTATGCGGAGGGTATGACACTGAGCAAAGAAAGGAGGTACACTACATTTTGGAAAACCCCAAGGTCTTTACCATGTGTGAACCCCTTGCTGCTCTAGCTCCCCCAGGAATTGATGCCTAAAGAGAAGATTTGGAGTCCTTAGTCTCTGTCTTAGTAGTTCCTGAAACCTATGATACGATATAAAAAGGGTTCTTTGAGCAGACTTGGGAAGAGACAGAGCCTATCTGAATACCATAATGCCCAAAATATGACCAGAGCAAGCCAGTCTTGGCAGTGCTAAAGGTCTGATCATTTCTCAGTTGTTACACTCATGGCATTCAAAGGCTCCTTCCAGTATGATGTCTTTGAAAGATTTAGGGAGATGTTAGGAAAAAGATCTTTGGGACCCCAGAGGCAGTGGTCTCCCGAAGGAGAAGAATTTGGCTCTCACAGAGCATGAGAGCAGATCACAGTTCAGTTCTCAACCTAGTTATCTGGACCCTGTTCCTGGCTGGTCAGATGTAAGTGTCTTTAGTCATTATCTGTGCCACTATACACTAAGAAGAGACCAATTACTGAGTGTGGAACACTTGTGTTTTAAAGAATTTCTCAGACTCTCACTTAGGCTACTCATGCATATCTTTCTCATCTCTTTTAATGCCAATGTTTGTGCCTTTATTTCTTGACCATTTAGAGTTTTAAACTGGAGGAAAGGGTAAAAAAATGTTAATGCAGTTAATTAACTCGATCACCTACTTTTACCGCATTCTTGTCCCTTGTGGGTGATTGGAATTCCAAGCTCTCCTGTCTGTCCCTCTGTTCCTAGTAAATTCCTTTATTTTTAGCCTCCCTTCTTGTCACCTTTTTCTACATAAGAGCAAACCTGATGTCATACAGTCACTGAGCCTTAGCACAGAAAGCCCCGTACCTCTTCGCTCTTAGAAAGCTTGAGCTGAATTAGGAAGGCCCATCTAAAACACACAGCAAACTCCCCAGGTGCCTGCCTTCCCTGGGAGATAAGCCCCCAGAGCATTTTCTCAGACCCCTTAGATTCAGATTATTATATTCAAAAGAAGTCTTCAACAATAAGTCCCATCTATTACCACCTCCTTCTACTCCCCGTGCCTTAAAAAAAAAAAATCAGTCTTTTTGCTCTGTGAATTTTTTACCTCTTGATTCACTTTGGTCTCTCATCACACATTTATCACTCAAGACTCTAAAGGTAACTCAACTTCCCCTGCTAAATACTGTGGTTCATCACCCTTTCTCTGTCTCTGATGAATATCTATTTTTAAGGCTAACATTCCTCTCTCTTCTTCTCCCATGGCTTAGCCAATTGAGCTATTCCTATGATCACTACAGCATGATTCCAATATTCTCTTTGGTTCAGAGATTTGATACTTTTCCCACCCAAGCAATGAATCTTGGGATAAGGAGAGTAATATTTCATAATAACAAAACACAATTTGTGACAGATTCCTGGGACAGAAGAGTAAAAGAGAAAGTACTGTGGCCACAAAAAAAAAATACCATTATTATAATTGTTTCAAAGCATTCATTGAATTTTCCTCTACATATTCATAATTAATATATTTCTTTTGAAGGTATATTAAACCACAATGCTTATTTGAAGAGAATTTCAATCTGTTTGTCTTGCAATAGAGACCAATTCTTCTTATGGAAGAATAGTACCATTTGTAAGCTCATGTGATGACAGCTAATTTTTTCCTCAATTCAAATATCAACTCAATCTTGCTATTTACAGATCTTGGCCATGAGAAAAAGAAAACTTAAATGATAATCACATATGCTAAGGTTGGCCATTCCTTTTTAGTTTTTCCTTCCCTATAGAACTACCAAAATTAGGGTTCCTTGTATAAAATAAGCCAGCCGAGTTTACCTTCCAGTAAGTGGCTATAAGGCTTATGGCCTATTTTCTTTCCAAGAGCACTCAACGTTGCAACAGTTTTAAGTTTAGCATGCCAAGCTATGTACCTGGAGGCACAGAGAAAGAAAACAAGCTTGTAAAGTAAATCAGATAAGTTTTGTTCCTGGGAACACATCTATTTATTAAACTGGGGGATTGTGCTTGAGGGTACATATACGTGCATATATCAACTCCTTTCTGAATCTCAAATACCATACATCATTTGAACTTAAATAGAGAGAGAGAAAAAAATTACTGTAACTATCTACCAATTCCTTAAATGTATTGAATCAGAACTAAAGCATTGTGGATGTTTGACTCCCCACCTGGCACTAAAATAATTATTTAACCTCAGTTCTTTTAGGAGTACAGTTAAATGCAGGGGAGATGGCCTCAAAAATTCTTAGCCCTAGTCAATCTATCTTTTCTCTACCTACAAGGGCAATTTCAATCGAAATTTATTTTTAGGTTTAATTAATCCACTCTCCCTTCCCTGGCAGGGAGTCGACAGCAATCCCCTGACCTTCCCCAGGTAACAGGATTTCAGGAGTGTTCCCTACAGAGAGTGGGTTGGGTCTCTGCTCTTGGGGATTCCTGCCAGCCCATGGGAAGGGCAATTTCAACGACCTAGATACCAAGATGCTACAGAAGGTCGTTTCTACACAGTCTATCCATCTGGCTCCTTTATCTGAACCCTTCTGTCCTGCAAACAACCCAGCATATATCACCAAACAGACACCCCTCTCCACAATCCCACAATATACATCCTCTCACAGGAGGGACTGAGTGACCCAACAGTGTCCAGCCATATAGTCAGCTTCTTCCAGGGTCCTACCACAGCTCAGATACTGTATTGAGAATTGGGAAATTTGGAGATGTCCCAGCAGGTGGGTACATGAGCTGGCAATGAGCCCAACACATGCTTCCAGATCCCCAGGTACTGTTCCTTCCATCAGCTCTGCTATATGTAAAGAGCATGGTTCCTTTAAGAGATGGAGTTTGCAATTTAAGTTCCAATGTCCAGATATCCAAAGAACTGCTAGGAAAAGAGGAGGAAGGGGATGAATATTTATTGAGGAACTGCTACAAGCCAAATGTCCTGTCAGGTGTTTCACATGTGTTAATGCACAATTGCCATGGCAACCTTGCAGTCAATGTTACTAAAGATGAAGACTCAGGGCTTCGGGGAAATAAGGGTGGCCAGCTAATGGTCATGTTGGGATTGAAACTCAGTACTTCCAGAAGCATGTCCCAAAGAAGATTACTTCTGCAAAATATCAGTAGGGACTCTGTAGAAGGGGGAAAAAATGATACAAAGTCTAGGATATAGCCATGGAGGAAGGCGACTGAATAGAGGTGGAGGACGCCCTCCATGGAAGGGAAAGTACTTGGGAAACGCTGTGGTAAACAAGCATAAACGGGTACACCTAGTCTGAGGCCCTCAGAGCCTTCATTTCTGTCACTCTCCAGAGGGCACAGTGGAGGCAGCATCTCTCAAAGGTCTCAGTACATTGAGACTTTACTCATTATTTACCTCATGAGATAAGAGACTCTACAGCTACAGATGGCACAGTGACGCAGACTACAAGAGGAGTGGTGCCTTAGGAAGGCACACTGCCAGGGCCCTGATCCCCTGGGGCTCCTCCCTCCATTCCCATGTTGCACTCACTCAGAGTCCCAGTCCTATCCCTGCCTACAGCCTATGCCATGAACTTCAAGAAGAGATGATGATGAAGACTGACTGCCCACCTATCCTCACGGACCACAAGACCCTTTCATCACATTCCTCCTCCAGCAAGGGAAGGCCAGACTTTTCTGGGTAGCCCTTCATCACCCAGATCTATATCCCCAGGTCGGGGTCTCTGTCCACCCTTCCCTCTCGTGCTCCACACTCCCTGTCTGTGCCTTCTGCACCTCCGGTCCAGCATCAGCAAAATCCTCCTTACCCTCATCCTCTTCTCTCAACATTGCACCACTTGTCTGTCCAAATCTGTCTGTCCCTGGAGAACTGCTGCCTCTACTCCTGTGAAGTGATGGCTCTGGATCTCCCACCCCAGGCACATCATGCCACCTGGAAGTTCAAGAGAGCATTGTCCCTGCTACTTATTACTAAATCCAAAAATGTCTTCTCCCTTCCTCTGAAAATACCCAGTTCCTTTGATGCACTTTCTGTCAGGTTAGACTACCCTGTACCCTCTTGTTGCTGCTGGCTCCTGACCCCCTAATTTTTCATGAGCCCTTTAGCAAGGAATTCAAGGGCTCTCTCTCCATTACCTTCCTGTTGTCATTCTTCCTTGGTAACATTAAAATCCTGGCCTCTGAATTCCTTAAAACCATCTTCCACTGACTCCTGTGGTGATAGACTAGACTTGGTCATTGCCAATGTTGGTTTCCCTCCAAAATCTTAATTTTATAAATTCAGCTATCAGACCACCAGCTCACTTCCGTCCACTGAAATGTGAAAGTAGTTCATCCTCCCGGTCTATCACCTCCTTCTCATCCTCACTGCCTTCCTTACCCACCTCAGATTCCAAGGCTCATTCCCTTCAATCCACTTTCAATTCCATCAGCTCTCCTTCCATCCAGCTGGAGCCCTCTGGGCCTGCACCCAAGTAGCTAAATATGGCCGGAGAAAAACACACAACCATGTCAGGCAGTCCCACTTTAAATGTATAACTGAAAACCTCAAGTGGTTCCTCTCCATGGCTGGGCATCCTTCTACTTTTCCCTGATCAATTCTCTGCTCATGTATCCTGAGACAATAACGTTCTCTTTTCTTTCCTCAAATCTCAATCTTCCTTCCCCTTCTCACTCTTAATCTCCACATTCCCATTTCTTTTAACTCGCTCACTCACTCACAAATGAATGAAGCCAGTGCCCTGTGGGACCCTGTGAAGATATAATGCTCTGTATCACCAGCAGAAGGAAAGAATACTGAGGACCCCATAAATATGTTCCGGGCATGCCCTAAGTTTTGCTGGCTAAGAGAGAGACCAATCACCCAAAGTTATCATCGAGCATGATTACTACCCCCACATAGCTTCAACAACCTTCATGGATGACAGCTGACAAGTGTCACGCCAAGTGAAAAGTTAATTTTAATGGCAAAACCTTCAGATTTCCAGTGCTATGCTCTACCTGCCACAGAAGTCACATTGGCTGGCAGGGAAAGTATAAAGACTAACTAGGCCTTTCCTGTGCCTCTCTGGCAGCTCCAATAGGCTGAAAGGGAGACTGGAGAGGAGAGAGTGAGGCCTTTCACCTCTTGGGCCCCCATGCAGACCAATTCAGAGAGGAAGGTCAGATGTCAAGAAAGGAGCTTTTTTAGCCAGAGCGAGCCAAACACATCAAAGTGATCTGAAGTGGAAGCTGAGATTCAGAAGGAACATTTATGAATGTTAAGGATTAGTGTTTTACCAAATAGTACCTTTGACATTTTTCAAAGTTATACCAAGAAACAAAGGATTATTCTTAAGTGTGGACTTTAAAAAGGAGTTTCATTTTTGGGCAGTGTCTGTGGCTCAAAGGAGTAGGGCACCAGACCCATATACTGGAGGTGGAGGGTTTAAACCTGACCCCAACCCTGGCCAAAAACTGCAAAAAAAAAAAAAAAGGAGTTTCATTTTTGATAACATGTGGAAAGTTCCTGGTGGGGAGGTGCTATCACAAAATTATCTAAGTGTTTGAGACTTGGAGCTTTCAAGAATTTGGAGAATCATCTAATTTCTGAAAGTCCATGCTGAGCAACCCAATCTCAAACATTGCTATTTGAAAAACAAATATGCTCAGGTAAGTTTTGGAAGAATGATATTCTCCTGGGTAGCGCCTGTAGCTCAGAGGAGGAGGGCGCTACTCAATATACCAGAGGTGGTGGGTTCAAACCCAGCCCCGGCCAAAAACTGCAAAAAAAGAATGATATTCTCTTCTTGAAATTTTTAAGCACAATAAAGAGGCTGCAAAGTCTCACAAAAAAGAAACCTGCTTTCCCTTGCTTTGCGTGTTTACACAGCACTTCTATAAGTTACCCAAGCAATCTTTTCTACCTCCACCTCTAGCATATTTAAACACCTGGCTGGACATTTCCAAGAATACTAATTTGGCCCAACTTTTCCATTTTAAAAATGCACTCTAAAAGAGGTGAATATACCCCTCAATCCCATAGCTACTCAGGACAGAAGTGAAACATTAAAGAGAGGGCAACTGCCTGGTGTTGCCATCACTGTTAATCCTACCTCCAAAGACAGATAGCCCTCGTGATTCCAGGGCTCTTACTGAGCCGAGACAGAGTGTCAAAAATCATGTACAACACAGTCCCCCCATCAACAGAAGCTGGCATGTGAGACTGAATTTACTTGTCATCCCTAAACTTGTTTCTGAGTGTTTGTACCTTGGGTTCCCCAGTAACAATGTCAGCAGCAGCATAGCTGTCATCACTCACAGCTGTCATCTACTGAGTATTACTTTGTGCCAGCCACTGTGCTATGGTTTACAGGCATGACCTGCATTAATCCCTGCAGTAACCCTAAGAGAGAGTTAACACGACCATCCCTGTTCCACACACTAGAGAGCCGAGGCACAGGTGCCTTATACATTTGGTAAAGGGGCATTCAGTTTGAAAGTGGCTTGGCTAACAACTTGGCAAAGTCAAACAAGCTGCCCCCAGAATACATCCTCAGTCTTGACCAACCCATAAATGAAATGGTCAATTAAAGCAGCAACACGTCAGGCCTGCAGTAGCAGAGACTATTCCCCACAAATCCATTTTGTCCTTAGTTTTTATCCTGGACACAAACCCTAAGATGAGGCCAGAGTCCCCATCAGTGCATTTTAGAGAAAGGAAGTGTGGTTCTAAGAACAACTTCTAAGGTCTATCCATGATGCCAGAGGAAGAAAAAGGCCTAAGTTAGAATTAGCATGATGGGGTTAGAACATGGTAGTGGGGGCCAGGGCACTGAACCCAGACCCTTTGGCTGTCTTCTCAGCTTGCCCTCATCTCCTGGGATATACACATCCCAGCTTTCTCTACAACTCTTCCCCAAAGCTGCAAAGCAGCCCGCTGATTAAGAAACTCTAACCAATAATAGCACCACTTGCTCTAACAGCAAAGGTGCTAATTACCTGCTGTGGCTCGACTAGTTTCAAATGGAAACCTTACAAAAGCAGCTGTGTGTGTCCAACATCCTGTACCAAATGAGGTCTCCTGATACTCACATGCTCAGCCCTAGAGCAAAAAATCCCCAGCAGAACAGGTACCCCATTTGGTTCTGAGACCTTGATAAAGCAGGGCCATGAGAGAACTTTCCACGTTTCCCTGAATAACCCCTTTGAAGGGCAGACCCTTTTCCCTTGTCAGAGCATAATCATCTCAGTCAACACATTACTGTCCTTTCGTGACCTCACAAAATTTCACTGACTTTCCCAAGACAGCAGGGGGAGATGGGAGCAGACGTACTGTAGTCAATTATTCTTCCAGGCCTTCATTTTATTCCCAAGTCTTAGGGTGCTGGTTCTTGGCAACCTCCCAGTCTGCAAGCAACCCTTGGCTTTGAGTCCGCAGCTAGGGCTGCTTCCGTTAGGGAGTGACTTTGCCTCCTCCCTCAGCAGACTATTACATAATTCTGCTGGGAGAGAGCCCAAAAGATCCCCTGTGCCTGCCCCAGAGCAGCTGTACTTCCATGCAGAGACCGTGAACCTCACCTGGCCATCTGCTGGGGAAAACACTGGAAGGGAAGGTGTTATGTAAATATGAGGGTAGCTGAGGGCTGATGGAGGAGCTCTGTTCTCCTTGTCGCTTTTGATAAATCACATACTCCCTCACTTGCTGTCTCCTCTGCCTTCCCAATAGCAAAGTGATTATTGAAGAGGTACCAGCCACGACTTTATGGAATAGAAATAGGCTTGGCTGGATATACTGTACTCTCCAAGAACTCCCAGAAGCCTCTCTGCAATCACAAACAAGCAGCCCAAGTGTCTCTAGAGCTCTTTAGTAACCCTGCCACAGGCAGGAGCGCAAACCAGCTAGACCAGAAAAGGAGGAGAAACTAGGACAGCTCCTTTGACTTGACTAGATGTAAATTTTTCTGTGATGAAATGATATCCCCAACTATGAGACACAAAGGAAATAAATATTTGTTAACTTCCAAAAAGGAGTGTGGGTCTTCTTGTGAAAATACACGAAGCACCCAAACCAAATTCTTTACTTATTTCTAGATGTTGTTTTTAATACGATGTATGTCTTTTTTTTAATGATGTCTGATAAACTTCCACTAGAGACAGGCTGATTTCCCAGCCAAATTAATGCATTTACTACGCCCATTGCTACATTGTTAACAACAATTTTCTTATTTACTTGGCTTTCATCACATGACGGAGCACTGGTGAGGGAAGACAGGGAGAGGGGGTGACCTGGGCTGGACGGGTAGATCCCTCTCTCTGCTCAGCAACCATTCCCAGTTAGCCAGGAATGCACCCGTATCAAGGTAATGAAACATAAATCAAAGTGAACAGGTCCACACACCACGCTGAGAGTGTATGTCTACTCACGCTGTTTACAAGACAGCAGATGGGTCTGAAAATTAAACGTGAAAAATCAACAAAGACGGAGGTTCCTCATAGGAAGGGAGAGCAGCACCCTGGCAGTCCCGCTAATGCCTATAATCACAGTGATCAAGGCTCATAAATGGCTTCATTCCACCTTGTCACTCACAGCCCTAGCCGCCTCCTCTTAATCCTACTCCCTGCAATGACCTTTGTCATGCTTGAGAAAACAGCTTCCCATTGTGAGTTCTCTCTTATGAGTGGCCAGATGGGGCGGTTTTGCTCCATTATTTGTGCCTGTAAAGAGAAAATGCCAACAGAAAGATTCACGATGGCTCAGCCCATCTCTGTAAAGCTGCTCTGATTTATTAGGGCATAAACTGCTGTATGGGCTGTAATGAGACATAAATGTTCTGGAAGGCCTATGAACTCTGGGAGGAAACGCCTTGCCAACATACTTCTGTGCACCTAATTTATTAACAGCTTGCGCTGGCACAGCCTGGAAAATCCTGCCAGCTTCACAATCTGCAGCAGTCACCTTTAGGGTGGGCAGGGGAGAACGGGAAAATGTGTTTCTAAGTCAGACCACTGGCAGAAAATGTATGGCCATGTTGTATAAAACTGTGAAGACTCGCAATTTCTCTGTGAACTCCATGCAGACTTTTGACCAAGCATGTTATTAGAGAAGAGCGAAGTTTCCCCAGGGAAGCAATGGGAAGATCAAACTAGACATTTTGGTTTTACAGCGCCCCTTTGTTCTGAAATGAAACAAAGAAAAGTATTTTTATTCTGCGTTTCAGAAGATCCCCAGTCACTGTTTAAATTTTCTCTATTATTTGAAAGAGACTTCCTGTAGTACAGTATTGGCTGCAGATCATTATAGAACTCTCTGCAAGAAAATTAACATTTTTGTTCTTAACCTATTACTCTTTCAGTTCTAAATACAAAATAAAAAAATTAACAACAGACCAGTCCATTTTTGTACTTCTGTAGTTTGCAACCCATTCTTTTTTTCAGATCCTAACACACATGTCTCTTCAATTGTGGCTGCACTTGCTAAACTTATAACAAGAATGGGATTAAGCAGTGAGCTGGCAGGAAAATATGTAAGATCTGACTTGTTACGTGTACCAGGTATTAGGAAGTTTATGTTTCATGTGCTAACAAAAGAGATTATCTTTTCTCACTGAAACATTCATTTACCCAATGCTTTTTGAGCACATTACCACATACTGGAGGTCCAAAAGAAAGGGACATGTCCCCTAACATAATTTGTTAGGCCCAGTGCAAAATGAAATTATGAAAAGCATTATGGATTTCAAGATGACAATAGCAGAGCATTAAACCAAGTATGGGGCTCTAGGGAATATAGAGTCCTGCCCGATAGCACAGCAGCATGCCCATGAAGCCGGCCATGAGTCTCCTGCCATGGAGCTTACAGTTTCATGAAGGAGGAGCCAACAAAAAGAAGAACATACCACCAATGAGAATGGAGGAAATAGATGTAAATGCTCGAGGGAAAAAAGAAAGGGAAAGGAAAGGAAAGAAAAACTGTCCCGTGTGTACATGTAACCAAGGAATATCTCTGAAGCTGCTGAAATCAAAAAGATGCTGTGTGCTGCTGAGTCCCAGGTACCCTGCAGGGGATGGAGCTGCAGGTGCCCACACCCTCTGGGGGAGGGGCCTGTCTTGGAGCAGAAACAGCCCAAGTTTGAGGGGGAGTTTGACAGAGACTAGATGCCAGATCTCTGCCGGGCCTCAAAGGACTGCATGAACACTGCCATCTTGAAGGAACATTTGCGGAAGGCACAGAATTCACTGACTCCCTATCAATTGTATGGGTCTTCCAGAGCCCTTGTGCCCTGCGTTAAGTGGCTAAAGTGACAAACTTGTTCACTGCTACAGCAATCCACATAGGTTTGGCAAAAATATTTACATTTGTAACACCAGAAGGAACAGAATGAATTTGTTTTTAATTTAAAAAGACTAAGAACTCCCCTTGCTACAGAGCAAATGCCAAGAGTGAGCTCAGAGAGCATTTCTCCACCTGAGCAATAAGCCTGTGTAAATACTGACTGAGATTTTGCCACTGAAATTAAACACAGCAAAAAGGCCATGGAACCTCGTTGAACAATGGCAGAGGTGTGCCCACATATCACCTTCATCCTTCTTGGTCCCCAGAGCATTGAACTCATCAGGCCAGTCCCAACAATACTCCTGTTTGGCAGCTCCTGGACTCTGCCAGGCTGCTGGCACTTGATTAAATGCTATTGTGAAAATGGAGAACAAAAGCTAGGATCCTCTGACTCTAGACACTAATGACTCTGCATGGAAAAGGAGAGGGAATTCAAGGTGCTGGATGTTTGATTTACCTTCTTTTTTGTTTCAATTAGACCTAATTCGTTACTTATACTGAAGGCTTTCTCTCTCATGATTAGCTTTATTTTAGTTTCCTGAAGCCTATTGATGATATTTGCTCTCAAAATAGTTTTCCTTAAAGACAGCAAATTTATAATAAATAGCCCTTTGAAGTTTCGAATAAATGTCTTAACACAACAACTATGAAAATGGCATGAAGGCTATGTTAACCAGTAGGATGAATGTATTTCAAATTGTATATAGAAACAACACACTGTACCCTCTCATGGTATTAATGTACACAGCTATGATTTAATAAAAAAATTTTTTAAAAAGAACTAAAATTCTTTCTTTTTGCCAAATCATGCTAACCATCTCAGATTTGCACAAAATTCAAATTTAAAAATGTCCATTTTAACTCTTTTAAAATATGGTCCAAATTTCTATCACCACTGTGTCTCTTCTTGAACTCAGCAGAAAATGGTCTCTGCATTGATAGGCAAGGCATCAATTTTTAGGGTTCATGTTGTTTCTGATAGAATAGAAATAAACCATTGCAAGCTGATTTGTCCACTGAAAATGGCATTTGACCTCACCCTTACTGCTTCCTCCCAGCCTCTCCTCTGGAGACTGGTTACTGATCATGTACCCAACCAGCACAAAAGAAAATTGACCTGAAAGTGTCATAATTTAGTCTTGAAAATAAATTCATACCTTTCACTCTTCCAAATTTCTGTTAAATCCTGAGGTTCTAGGAATCCAACATATTGGGAAAAAAGTCATTCAAGAAAGGGTCCTTTTTACGTGAATGTCTTGTGAATGGGTTTTTTTGAAGCAGTGTCCATGTAGCAATGATGCTGTGCCAGCCAAAATGGAGAAGAGTGATTAACATGAGGATCTTGAGGAATGTAAACTGGACGGAGCTATTTCTGCTAAAAACATGAGCAAACTAACCCTTTGGTCAAAAACACTTTGGAGAAGAATCCATGCCTAGAGCCAGAGCACTGCCTACAGATGTTCCACTGGAATTCAGCCACCACCCACAGGGCAGGTTCTTATGGGGGTTCTGCTGCCAGACAGAGGAATCTAATGGCACAGAGTATTTTGGTCCATGCTGGGGGTAATGCAAGTCCAAGTTCCCCTGCCAGGCTACCAGGTGGATCCCCTGTCACCTTGAATCACATGTCACAAAATAAGACTGGTCTTTTGTCTTAGGAAAGCTTGGTTTAACATCTGATATTAAGGCTTTTCTTTGTATATATACATTTCAAGGAGTAAATTTGGAAAGGAGGTGACTTTACAGCAAACATGCCTTTGGTACCTGCAGCCATCAGAGGAGATTAATGAGATCTTAAATTGGAGGAGAAAAGCCAACAGGCATCCCAGACTTTTCTTTATTGCTGTGTCAGCAAAGGGTTGGATAGCTTTCCTCATACAGAGCATCTTCATTATTAAATATAGAAATTGAGGCAGTAACACTCCATAAATGTCACTTTGAATGTCTCCTCCTTGGCTTGTGTTCCATTCACTAATATGATACAGAACAACCTACTGCTAAGGAAATTTTCAGCAGAGCTTTGTCCTACCTTTGTGTGGTTAATAATGACTTATTTATAAAGAATATGTTTTTATCTTATATTTTATGCTATTGGAATATAAGAGTCTCTCGTTACCTGGTCTTTCTCAGAAACATTTCTTCTATTTTCCTACATCTTTGTTGTTACCTTTCAAAACTATTGAGAAATTAAATGATTTTTGAGTTTCCTTTTTACAAGTAAGAAATCATTGTGGGGGGAAACCTCTGTTTTTTACTTGTCATTTTCTCTAGCAATTAAATACTGGATAATATATCAAGAGGTAGATTTTTCTGAGTTAGTTCTTTTCCATCTAGATCCCTCCCTGATTAAATATTCATCTGTCCATTCAAATACTCATCCTCCCTTCCTCCCATCCATCTACACAAACATCCATCCATCTAACTCTTTCACTGAGTACTAATGTTACAGTTAATAAAATTTGAGGCCAAAGAATTCATTCCGTTTGGCCTCTGTCGTTAGTCTTTTCCTATCTCTGGCAGTTTTTGTGGTATTATGAGCCTTATTAATGCATTTTGAGGGGAGAATCTTTATGCTTGGGGATTAGTATAGCTACTGTACACATGGCCGTTTACACAGTATACGAAGCTCAAGAAAAGAGATTTTGTTAGAGGAAATAAAAAAGAAGTACATCATAAAATAACTTGTATTTCATTTCCAAGTTCTGTGGCTGTAAATAAGCTTTGCTCATGGAGCGAGAAGGCAAACCCCAAAGGATTGACTCGGTGCTCCGTGCTACGCAAAAGATGGCTTGCCAGGGAGATGAATGCATTTCATTATCTTGAGCTTATTCCATCGGCATAATTAGAACTCCTTTGAGAAGTCAACTAATTATGTAATATCCGGCAAAGTATGTGAGGATTTCATTTTGGCATTAAGCAGAATCTACCAAGCTCCCTTTTAATTTATGATTCTCTACTAGAAGGGGACCAAACAGGACAAGTCGTTTCCACGGCAATGGTTTCTGATCAGTACCACCGGATAACATAAAAGTGGAGTATATATCTTCCCCTTGGGGCATTGCTGGAGAAAAGGCAGCTTAGATCAGCCTGATATATTATTAGATGTCCCCATTGTCCTACAGAAACACAGCTGCAGGTATATTATTTCTGGCTGGAACAATGGTAACGCGAGGAAACGGCACCAATACCAAATGAACAACCTTTACTAGCTGGCTCCTTTTCCCTTCTATATATAACCTGTGTGGAGCGGGGCAGTTGGGTCCCAGTACCAGAGGTTCCAGCTCAGGTCTGTATGTCTCGCCCCACAGCCAGCACCACCCCTCCAGCCACTGGTTGACCCACACTCCCAGCCCATGCTGAGCTTCTGAAATCCCTCTGGACCCTCCCACTCTGCCCTTTCCCACCTACAGAGTCTCCACTGCCCAGTCTAGGCCCAGGAAATGGCAGTGGCACTTTCCAAAGAATTCCTCAAACTTATGTAAAGAAAGGCAAAAAATGGAGGAACAAAGACATTTTTCAACAGAGGAAAATGAGAGGCACAACCAGGTTGTTTCATTTGCAGGTAACTTATAAAATGAAATGTGACTTTTCCCCACAAAGACCAAGTTACTCCTAGATAAATTAGCTTCAGATGATGCTTTAAAAGGGGGGGGGAGGTGAGGAAGTAAGCAATCCAGCTGCTCTGTGACTACCAAGCAGCCAAAAAGTGTTTCAACATATTTTTTAAAATTTCAAATGACAGAGTATCTTGGAACATGTGGATATGGCTTTCGGAGTTCAGAAAGGCAAGGCTGGGCCTGGAGCCTGTGAGGAAAACTCAAGGGAAAGGGACGGTGACCCCAACGCGTAAGGACCACCACTGGCCTGTCTGTGCAGGGCAGACTCTGCTCCCTGGTGCCTTCTGCGGCCACACTGGCCCTTAAAACCCCTCCCAAGTTAGTGCTCCAGAAAGCTACCGGGGGAGACCCACAGCTGGCCCTTGCCACTAACCTCTCTGCCGTCACCCATACAGTGCAGCACAGCTGGAGCTAATGAAAGAATATGCAGTTTTCCACTCTCCCCACTTGCTCTGAGAGACTTTGGTGAGGACTGGGCCTGCTCAAATCACCTTTAGGAAATGGAAAAATCTGACTCACCACACATGAAGGCAAGCACAGAAAGGAATGCTGGGGATGAACCAAGGATGGGCTGAACATGACTGCAGCATCGGGCCACGAGAATGGAAAACACAGACTGGAGGAGAAGATGGTGGGGAAGCGGCCACCTTCCTGACTGTACGCAGGCAGACCAACTCCCTCTCACACGTCCCAGCCCGATCCTTGGGGTGCTGGGTTCCAGGACTGGTGTGCACATGGCAAGGAAGGGGCTCAGCCGCTGTTCCCTACGCATCCCACAGATGTGTCAGCTGGTATGAGTTAGTCGGGCAGTGACCATATTTTGGGGAGAAATCATCCATTGATTTATCACAGGGGGCATAAATCATAAATGCATTTAGTTGTCTTCATCACCTTTCTTGTCATCCTGCCCCTCTGAAGTGAAATTAAGAGGCAGATGTCTTATCTGGGATCAATTCCAGATCCCATTTGTGTTTATCAAAAAGAAAGCCAGGAAGGGTTTCACACAAACCTCTGCCACAGGTTGATCAAAATCTCGGCGCCTTGAAGGCCAAGTGGCCACGCACATGTGGATAATTCTAAGTCCCCTCAAGTCCCAGATGGGGCTGAGGATAACAGGGGGTCCCACATTGTTTGGATCACAGACACTGAGGCCCATAGAGCCTCTCACACAACTGGGCAGAGCCGAGAGGCTGGTCAATTGTGACTATAAATTTTAAAATTAAGTCAATGAAAACATCAGCCACAGCAAGGACAGGGAGAGATCCTTCCTGAAAGGCCTGGAGGGCTCCTCTTAAGCATATTCTCGGGCCTTGACTTCCACTGAGGACTATTGGGGTGTTCTGACCCATTCACCCCCCTTCTGTCATGTCAAGAATTCTGTCCCATTTCCCTCACTGGTTCCTGGACCAAAGGTACTGACGCCTGCCTTTCCTCATTTGGTTCTCACAACAGAATGGGGAGGGAACTACTTTTAGCAAGACTTTACAAATTAGAAACTCAGAGAGTTGAGTGGCTTGTTTGAGATCACATAGCTCATGAATAAACTGAACGTTAAACTCAGCTCCCTTGACCTTTACACATAAGACACTTTAACTCTTCGTTGCTCCTACCAGGTGTCCCTTTCCACGTTAACCCTGAGCAAACATGTCCCTTTCCTCTCTCTTCTACATACTCTACCTGTTTCACCATGGACTCCAGCTATGTGGACCTGAACAGCCCTGGAGTTTGGAGGAAGCAAGTGCAGTAAGCTCCTTACCTCGAGGATGCAGACCAAGACCGACCTTTGCTCTCGTTGACTTGCAGTTGAGGGAGCAGGCAGGGCTTAGACAAGGAGGAGTTGAGGGTCTTTGGAGGAGGAGGCACAGAGAGGGCTACCTATACCACCCTCAGGGAACTCTTGGCTGTTCTTATACAAGAGGACTTCCTAAATCTTTCACATTCCTCAGAGCCAGACGTGTTGTACCTAAACCCTGCTGGATGTCGTGCATAGCATTTAGTCTATTAGGACTGGGGCATGTTCACTTCAGACTCCCTTTTGTTCTGGTCTGCAAGCCGGCCTCCCAGGGATCACCGGTGAGCCAGCGAAGGGAATGTCAGGCCCTGTTCCTAAAGGTGTGAGTGTTTGTGTTCAGTCCTCACTGACACAGGGACTTAAAGTGGATCACCCATCAGCCCCATAACACACACACAGATGTGTGTACAACTTTCTGTTAAGCAGTTTTTGTGTGCTGACATACAGAGTGCTGGGTGAACACTGGTGACGGAGAAAGTCATGGTATCTGCCCTTCAGGAGTTTGCAATGCGTGAAAGTTAATGATCAGGTAACCCCCAATGTGAATATCTGATTTCAGCTGTAAATGACAGTTTCATTAAGAAAAATAGCACCCAGTATAAAAGCCTATAGTAGAAAGAGAAGTGGTAGTCAGGGGGTACTCTGCTGAAGGTGTGGACCTATTATTTTAATACATATGTACACACACACATACACACACAAAAATAGCTCAAGTCAAAATTTTGAGATGTAAGGTGTCTGTGTGAGATACAGAGCTATTCCTCTGGGACTTCCTTAAAGGCCTGGAGTGACCATAACGTCAGACTTTTTGCACCTCTGGTGAATCAACAGCAGCAAGACGGGAATGGGAATCTTTAAGTTTTCTGCTTAAAAGAGGCAGCAGTCGAACCCCACGCCCCAGGTTCTATCCTCCATCCCTTTTTTCCTGAAGTAGCGGGACAAGTGTCAATCCCTACCTTAAGTCAACTTTCTCTGGATTTTTTTTCTTTGTGCAGGAGCCTAGAAGTTTTATTTAATGAGAACAGCTCCCCACCTGCCATCTCCTAAGGTGAGAGGAAGCCGAAGGATCAGTACTTTAGGAGAGTTAAGGTAGTTACTCTGTGGGGAGAAAACACATTGCAATAAGTATCTCCCTGGCTCACACAGACATCCTTCCGTTTGGAGTTCTGAACCAGAATAGTCTTCTTTGAAATTCTAAAACCATCTCTTTCTTTGTCTCTGTCCCATTGAGGCACAGAAACAAATTATGTGAAAGCAACATTAAAGTAATTCAGATCTTAAAAGCACTAAAGTTTCCATGAGTTGCAAGGGTCAGATTCATAGCCACAAGAGTAAGAGTGCCAAAACTTCAGGCTCTGACCCAGAAGGCTCCAGACGCTTGCCCCCAGCCAGGCTAAGCCTCTCCAGACCGGAGTGCACCTTGGAACTCTGTTCCAGGGCTGCGTCTGATAGGGCCCGGGAGGCCTTGGGGCCATTCAGCTAATCCTCCCCGACAGCCCCTCTCAATCCCTGTTCCAGCACAGATTCCCAACAAGGCGCGTCAGGCAGGATTTGTGCTGCTGGGCAGTCGGCAGGCAGCTTGTGTGAGCTTCCCCCAAAGAGGCCCATTAGTCACCAACCTCAGCTGTTTTCTTTCTTAGATAGGGATCCCCGAGGAGTGAAAAGAATAGAACAAAATCTATTTTTACATTATGGAAGAGTGAACAATGAACCAAACTCCACTTTAATGTGGAGATCTTGGGAGGGAGGGGAGCATAAGGGTCCTTGTGGGAGACTCTGGGCTGAAAGAAGGGTCTGGAAGGAGCCAGGGCCTGAAGTACTGGGCTGCAGTAATGGAACATATTCACTAAGCCCTATAAATCTCCTCCCTTCATATTTTTTATGGAAATGATTAAGGTAAGGGAAGTCGGGTAGATAATCGCTTGATGGCCAAAATCATTTGGCACTGGGAGCCTCAGGTCTTATCCCCAGATGTTTGAAGAGGGAACACAGGTCATTCTGGGGGAGAATATAGGATTTCCCAAAATCTACTGCAAGAAGGAGTAGATTTTCATTTATGATGCATAAAGGTGATTTTTCTACCAATAAGTTTAGCTAAGAAAGCAACAGTCTGCTCTTTGATAAGGACCTAGCAATGTGGAAAAAGTATCAAGAACTAGGAGATGCAAAGCTGCCAGTCAGATCTGGGGATGGGAATCCTTCCGGTCAGGCTGCTGGGATCAAGTCTGAAGGATAAGTCATTCTTCCGTGGGCATGAACACAAAGCAGTTATGGATCCATGAGGAAGGCAGAAACCCCGCCTTAACCTAAGTCAACTTATTCCCACCTCCTTCCACAAATGTTTGCTGAGCACTTATGATGCATCTGGCACTCTGCCAAATACTAAGCTTTGAGTGAGAACAAAACAGGAACTGATCCTGTGGTCTGCCAGAGAATGCAGACACAGCAGAGAGGGTAACCTAGTCATCACCATTCACGGTGCTAGGAAATTCCACCATCTAAAAGTCTTTCCTATCCAAAGTCATTTTCAGTTTTCCTGAAAGCTCACTACTATTTATAACTCAGGATACATCATGTAACTCTTACCACATCCCTGGGTGCTCTCTGCATCCCCAAGAAATTCAGCAGGGAAGCCCTAGGTAGGCTACTATGCTCTGTGTCTACCCAGGGTCTCAGACCAGGAGGAGATGCTGGAGCAGG
This sequence comes from Galago senegalensis, assembly GCA_963575145.1. Classification (NCBI taxonomy): domain Eukaryota; kingdom Metazoa; phylum Chordata; class Mammalia; order Primates; family Galagidae; genus Galago; species Galago senegalensis. The sequence goes on along the minus strand of CAUYTI010101923.1, from coordinate 11,215 downwards.
TTATAGGTAAAAGCTTTAGAGCTGAGTTACTTAACTGAGTTTCAACTCAGTTTCCTTCACTCTAAAAGGGATATATACTGTCTGTATTGCAAAAGTGCTGTGAGGATCAATGAGATGGTGCTTGTAAAGTGCCTTCAGAAGGCACTCCAGGCTGCATGCCCGGCAGTGCTCTGGGAGCTGGGGCTACGTGGATGGACAGAACATACACAGCACCGTACTGTCAAAGCATTCTGCCTCTAGCAGATGGACAAAAAACATAATCCACTTCCTTATGCCCTTTGCCTAATTTGTTACAATATGAAAATGTTATCAATGAAAGGAATATAGTAACTAAGCTGGGAGCCAGGGGCAAAGAGTGACTTTAAATCCAGCAGTCAGGGTTGATCTCATTAAAACTGTGATATCTGCATGAGGACATAAAGGAAGTGAGGAGTGAGCCAATGTGGAAATCTGGGGCAAAGTGTCTCAGTCAGAGGGAACAGGAAGTGCAGACACCCCACGGTGGCTGTGTGCCCAGCATACCAAGAGAACAGTGGGCTACAGAGAGGGCCTAAGGGGACGCAGCTGAGAGGAGGGCTGAATAAACAGGTGCCCATCAGGCCAGGAGCTGTTGACCACCACTAGACTTTAGCTCAAGTGGTGGACTAGGGAGCCAGTGGAGGTCTGGGGGTGTCACGAGCACCTCTCCAGTCTTTACAGCCTCTGTCCCATTCCGCGGGTGGCATCTTCACTCTGTTGATTGTCTCTTTTGCTGGGTGGAAGCTTGTTACTTTGATGTAGTCTCATCTATTTTCCTTTTGTTGCTTGTGCTTTTGGGGTCATACCCAAGAAATCTTTGGCAAACCATCTGTGATAAGGAGTTAATTTCCAAAATACATAAGAAACTCCTAAAACTCAATAGCAGAAAAACAAATAACCTGATTCAAAAATGGGCAAAAGACCTGAATAGATATTTCTCCAAAGAAGGCATACAAATGGCCAAGTGGTATATGGAAAAACTGGTATATGTCGTTCATCACTGGGGAAATGCAAATCAAATCCACAATGAGATATCATCACATACTTGTCAGGATGGCTACTATTAAAAAAAAAGATAACAAGTGTTAGAGAGAAAATGGAACACTTGTATATTACTGGTGGGGTGGTATGAAGTTTGACATAGCAATTATAGAAAATAGTATGGCTATTCCTCAAAAAATTAAAAATAGAAAATATAATCCAGCAATCTAAATTCTTTGAGTATATCCAAAGGAAGTAAAAATTGTGATCTCAAAGACATATTTGCATACCCATGTTCACTGTAGCATTATTCACATAGCCAAGATATGGAAATAAAACCTAATGTCCATTGGGAGATAAATGGGAAAAAATGTTATGTATATATACATATACACACACACATATATGTATATGTGTGTGTGTGTGTGTGTGTGTGTATAAAATAGAATCCTATCTGTTCTTAAAAAGAAGAAAATCCTCAGCTCAGCACCTGTGGCTCAAGTGGCTAAGGCGCCAGCCACATACAATAAGGTGGTGGGTTTGAATCCAGCCCAGGCCCACCAAACAATGACGGCTGCAACCAAAAAATAGCCGGGTGTTGTGGCGGGCTCCTGTGGTCCCAGCTACTTGGGAGGCTGAGGCAGGAGACTCACTTGAGCCCAGGAGTTGGAGGGTGCTATGAGCAGTGATGCCACGGCACTCTACTCAGGGGGGACAGCTTGAGGCTCTGTCTAAAAAAAAAAAAAGAAGGGAATCCTACCATTTACAACAATATGGATGGACCTGAGAGACTTCCTGTGAAATGAAATAACTTAGTCATGGAATGGCAAATGTCACACAATTTCTCTTACATGCGGCTTCTAAAATAGTCAAATGTATAGAAGTAGACAACAGAATGTACTTACTAGGGACTGGGCAAGGAGAGGGACTGAGGGGGTTGTCATTAGGTGCAAACTTATAGTTACATAAGATGAGTAAGTTCTAGAGATCTGCTGTATAACAAAATGTCTATGGTTTACAGTATGGTATTGTGCACTTAAAACTCTGGTAAGATGGCAGATCTCATGTTAAGTGTTTGAATCACAAAAACGAAGCCCAAAGAAAGGGACACAGGGAAACTTTCAGAGACGATAAATATATTTATCACCTGGATGTGGTCATGGTAACATGAATGTATAAATATGTCCAAATGCACTAAATTGTATAATGGTGTACGGGTTTTGTCTGTCAATTATAATTAAATGAAACTGGGCAAGAGGCAAGTGTCATTCTGGCTACTGTGTGGAGAACAGGCCACGTGCTGCCTGGTTCTGGTAGAACAAATCTATCTGAGAACTGGGAAGACACGTGATGTGACTGCATCTCATGTGTAGGAATGAGGGTGGTAGGGGTGGTGAGGAGCACAGCTGGCTGCCAGGACTGAGGGCCTCTAACTCCCCATACACAGGACCTTTTCCTAACAGCAAGGGAGTGGTTCTGCCTGCCTCTTGACCCTGCTTAATCCCCCTCCTTGGCCCACCCTACAAAGGAAATGGCAGGAAAGTGGGCAAGAGCTCGCCTGACAACATGAAAGATGGGGCCCAGCCTGAGCTGGCACTCCTGGGAGACCACCAGGCAGTTTCTGGCCACCAGCAGCAAGGAGCCTCTTAGAGACCTCCATTTACAGGAGTCCCGCCAGCTCACAGTCCACAGTTCCTCATAGGCTGCTGTGAGGCTTCCCATCCAACCACCTATGGGGAAGTTTTGCCGAGGGAACAAATGAAGTAAGAAAATAATACAGGGCTTAGGAAAGGTAAGGGCTTCCAAACCCACTCATCCTGCCACACACATTCCCAGTCTGTCACACCAAGTCCATATCCTCTCCTGTCTTCCCAGCAGCACAGGCTGCCTGAGGAATATTACCTGGTTACACCTGCTGTCCAGGCTCCCCCAGGCCATAATCCTCTTCTTTATCACTAACATTCCTGGTATTCTTGCTACTCCCCAAGCACACACTAGATGTTGGGTGCTATTCCAATGTCCTGTGCAACACTTTTGCAAGGGGGGCATGGTTCTTTACTCCCCCATTTTCTAGATGAGGAAACTACAGCAGAAGAAGATTAACTCACTTGTCCAAGGTCACCTACCTCAGAAACACTAAATCCTGGACACCCACCAAGACAGTCTGAGCCTTGACCCTACTCTAGATAAGGGATAAATAATACAAAAGTTATACGACTTTTCAAACCTCCTTTTCATATTTTATGAATACACACAGGCTCCTCTTCCCCTGAAGCTCTCTGAGTTGATGAACATTAGTTACCATTTGTCAATAATTAATTATCAATGTGGAATGATCAGATATTTCATGGTATTTTGAAAAGTACCAAAAGTTTAAGTAAAAAAGATGCTGCATATATATTTATTCATGAAATATGTAAAAAGGAAGACTTGGAAATGTTTCAAAAATGCATTTGAATACTTTAATCTTCCTATAAGTCAGCCAAGACACTGCATAAGATTAATCCATATTTAGAGATAAAAGAGCACTTTCTATGTCCCACATCCAAAACATACTGCAACATCATCATGAATCCATTTAGTACAACTACATTTTTACTATAACAAAGAGATTGTAGTAATGCGAGTGGTTGAAAATTACGGTAACAATAATGATGAAATAGAGCCATCACGTTCTCTGCCTACTGTGTGCCCAGCACTGAGCTTGGTCGCACATCATCTTCTCTAATTCTTAACAGCACTGCAAGGTATAAATAGCCCCATTCTGCAAATGAGACACAGAGTTGTCAGCATCCAGACACCCCTCCTTCCATTAGGCAGCCCTATCTTCCCACTCCTCATGCACACCCTGAGATCCCTACTCAATAGTCCAAGAGAAATAAAAACCCAGGGAGTAAGAACTAGACATATATTTAGCTGGCAAATAACGCAGAACTTGTTTGGCAAGCTTCCGGTTATTACTGGGTGTGCCAGCTAATCAGCTAATGTGTCTCTCCCCAAACCCGCTGGGCTCTGTGAGTCTGGGCCTGGAGCAGGGGATCATTTGGGGCTTTGCAAACCATATTTCTGCTTTGGCAGCTGTTCCTGGCCTGGGTCTGCCCTAAGGTCTTGCCAATAGCATCAATAGAGGGTTGCTGTACCCAAGGAGGAAAGAGAGGGACTTGCTCCTTCCTGCTTGCCCCATGCCAGCTGCTCACCTCAACCCCTTCACACAGTAAGCCTACTTCACTATGGCAGGGATAGTTCATTCCAGCAGCAGTGAATGAATCTAGCTGGTAGTTCTCTCAACACAAACAAAATCAATCTCATTTCATCCCCCTCAGAGACTCTAGAATCCCTTCCTCAAAGTCTGGGTCCTAGCCCCACACAACCCCACTCTGAGCCCAGAGACCCCACGCTTGCCAGTCAGCATGCCTGTCAGAGGTGTGTGTGGGTCCTGGCCCCATGGATCTTCTCCTGTAACCTCTTTCCTTCCTTTCTCCCTCCCCTCCCACCAACTAGAGGGGTGGTAGATGTTTCCTGAACTTCCAACTTCCATGATATCCTGGAGTCCTCTTTTGCCCTTCCATCTAACCAACACCTGACTAACAATTATTATTTTTTTTTTTTAGACACAGCCTCAAGCTGTGGCCCTGGGTAGAGTGCTGTGCCATCACAGCTCACAGCAACCTCCAACTCCTAGACTCAAGCGATTCTCCTGCCTCCACCTCCCAAATAGCTGGGACCACAGGTGCCCACCACAATGCCCAGATATTTTTTGCTTGCAGCGGTCATTGTTGTTAGTCGGGCCCGGGATGTAATAGAACCTGCCAGCTCAGGTGTATGTGGCTGGTGCCTTAGCTGCTTGAGCCACAGGCGCTGAGGCTGATTAACAATTCTTAACATTAAATTCTCTCTGTTCAGATAACTGGTCAGTATCTTCCCTCTACCAATGCAACCCTGCCTGGTATCCTGGGAACATAACCACCCAGAGTAGCCTTTCTTAGCACACTGCAGCTTGGACAAACAGTCTTCACTGAGCTGTAGAAGGGGCGCTAACCCCCTCACGGCTGACAAAGTGTAGTCTTTGAGCCACTTACTAACACTCAGCTTCCAAGGTCCCACCTCCACTTGAATGAAATCCAAGAAACAGACAGTTCCAGCAAGTTCCCCACAGCCAACCCCCCAGTGACTCAAATGTGCCATAATTGAGAGCACTGCATGTGGATACAGTGTGACAAGGATCAGACACTCCCAGCTTTCTAGTGCCGTCTCTGGAGCAAGTGGCTTAAGTCCTTGCATTCCCTCACCTATAAAATGAAAATGCCAGTCAGAGTGCTGCCCACAAGGTGAAACTAAGCATTAAGTACTGAGCTAAAGCAAGTAGAGCCCTGGGACCCTGACACCAGGAGCAGGCCTTCCCTGAAGACTGGCTACTTACACAGCCACTTCCTGGGACATGGGGGCTGGTCACTTGTGGGAATGCACACTGAGGAACCGAAAACTCCTTCCACCTGCTTTCTGAAGTCACTGTCACCTGGCAGAGGCCAAAGCACCAATGCCAAGTCTAGGAAGAGAAACAGCAGTGTGGCAGCAGGGAAGTGGCCAGGCGCTGCCCTCAGTCCCTGACACGAGATGATTTTTCAATGGCTGGCAGCAGCCATGCATCAGTGGGCCTCGTTCCTAACTTGTCTTGTCATGTTCTTCTTGCTGGAGTCACAAGATGTCTAATACCAGCAGAAGTAATTAAAAGTAAGCCAGAGACAACGAACCATTTCGACTCTCCCTTCAGCTGCAAGGAGGGCCTGCGTGAGCTCTCGCACAGTGACGGAAAATGCCTTTCCCTGTCATGCTGTTGACTGACCATGAGAAATGAACGTTCCTGCTGTTTCCCTGCGACAGCTGTAGGATTTATCACCCTTGAAAAAACAGAGCGGCGACACAAACTCACACACAACTTTCCGACCAAAAAGTGGCTTCTGCTGCAGAAGAGGGAGAAGGAGGGAAAAGGGAAAAGAGAAAAGTCACCTCCCAAGTGAGCCCTGAAATAGAACATCAGGGAGAAACAGCAACCTTGGGGATCAATCACTGGAGGGGAAAGAGTCTGCTACCTAGACCTCCCCACCCGCCAATGGCAGTTACGACAGAGAGAATTACCCCCCAAATTCATAGCAAACTGCCCAGATCCAGCTCCCCTAAGCTCATGCGCTTCCAAAACAATCGGCTCATGTCTCTCCCCTGTTCAAAAGCCTCCCAGGGCTTGCCACTAGCCTTGTATGGAATCCAGCACTTCACTGTGCCCATCGGAGCCCAGAGGAGCTGGCTGCTGCCTATCTTGGCAGCCTCCCTGTGACCCCTTCCCCTGCCCTCCCAGCTCCTGCCACCTGAGTCATCCTGCTCCTCCTGGGGACCTGTGACTACTGAAAACAGCCTTCGCCCTTCAGCTCCCTCCTCTTACATGTGCTCTCCTCCCGGAGGCTTGCCCTGGCCACCATCTCACTCTCTGTCTCAGGCCCTGGTTTGTCTTGTTCAGATGATTTATCATGATTTCAATTTACTTGTTCTTCTACTTGCTTGTTACCTGTGAGCTGCTGTCTCCTGTGATTGCTATGAGCCTGTCTTAGTCCCACACTCTCGGGATCTGTTACAGTGAACTGCCACACACAGTGGCCCTTAGTAAGAACCTGTTGCACAAATTAATCACCCTCATGTGGCCACCAGCTTCCTCTATTTTCTCTGCCAAAAGCCCTTGCCACCTGTGAGCCCCCTTATTAATCCCTTTATTAATTTTGTCCTATGGATGAAAGGTAGACAGACTCAGGGTGGAGGCAGTGTGGGGGCTGGGGGTGGACAGGGCATTTTGAGAACCCCCCCACCAACTCCAGAAACAGTATATCTTAATGTTTTCCTATGTTTCCTGTGGGCTTTAGGTTTTCCTAGGGGAAAACCATCCAAAGGAAGGCAAAGGCATTTTAAAGTCATTTTAAAGTCAGAGAAGAAAACAACGCAGTTCAAGGGGGAAAAGAAGGAAAAATTCCTTCCAAACTGCTTAAGATGACTAAAGGTTTGGGCCTCTTCAAAGGGTAAGCCTTGATCCAGCTCAGAAACTCTGCTCCCCACAGTGGCACAGGCCCCGTGGGAAGTTCAGGAGTGAGGGGACTCCTGAATTGTACAAACCACCTCAGCGGCGCCAAGTGCCACAGAGGCCACCGAGACAAAGCTGACTGGGGCTTTACCTTCCAAGTTATGCCAAGGGAAGAAAGCCTGAGGCAAAGCCCCTGACAGTCCCTTCTTGGAAATGTATGTGACACCAGTTCAAAGAACAGTGATTTCCTACAGGGTTCCACAGTGCTCCAAAGCCAGGTCCTCCGAGCCATTCTGTGATCAAGGGCTCCCCTTTATCCCCAAAGCAGAAGTGGCTTCTGTCCCCTCCTTGAAGTCCCCACCAAGCCACCAAGGATCTGTCAAAGAACCTCCAAGGACCCTGAGCCTCTCAAATGGCCTCAAAATGACCATCCTCACTTTTGTTCTCAAGATAATGGATAATAAGGCACATAGCACACATCAGTGAGACAGCTTTTACCTTTGAAGTTCTCCTGTCCTTTTAGAAGAGGAAAACCGTTTAATCACCAGACAAGCTCACACTGGCCCACGCAATTTGCTCTCTTGCTCTCTGCCTGCAGCCAAATGGGTTTGATATGTCTGAGATCACAGAGTCCCTGACTTTCTGCAGACCCTCCTATACTTGGGGGCAGGAGGCCAAGGAAATGAACTTGTTGTCCTGAGGACAATGTATGCAGCAGGGACAGCTCTTCCCATTTTCTGCTTTGCCCTTGAGATGTCTGCACCCTGGTTAAGGGAATAGGCTCAGCATTCAACCACTGAGGGATCATGTTAGCGCCACCAAATACTAGTCAGAAAACCCTGAATGTGCTTTATAGCCTGTTGGTGCCTAAATTTCCTCATTGGTGAAAAGGAGATAACAATAGTATGTGTCTCCTGAGGTTTCTGCAAGCATTTAATACATCCCAAAGCATTTAAAGCAGTACCTATGCTGGGCATTCAATAACAATTAACTATCGTTAGTTTTGTTCTACGAATGTAGGTGCAAGACATTGGTTTAAAATATCATCATATTGAGGGAAACTCGCAGGGGAGTGGAGAGGAAGTACACAGAACATTCTAGCATCCCTCTATGGATCGGCACAGAGCCATGTGAAGAACAGTGATGTCTGATGGGAGTGGACCCTAGGCCTCGTGTTACTGTTTGCAGTAGAAACAAACTAAGATGTGGTCTCTATATCTCCTAAAAATTCACGTTGTGAAATCCTAGCCTGCAATATGATGGCATCAGGAGTTGGGCCATTTAGGGGGTGATTGGGATTAGATAAAGTCAAGAGGGTAGAGTCCTCCTGAATGGGGTTAGCGCCCTCATAGGAGTTAGTGGTGGTCTTGCTTCCTTACTCTGCTTGGCAGCATATGAAAGGCAAGGGGAAGTCAGCAGTCTGTAACCTGGAAGACACCCTCTCCAGAATACCACCATGCTGCCACCCTGACCTTGGACTTTCAGCCTCCAGAACAGTAAGCAATAAATTTCTGTTGCTCATAAGCTACCCAGTCTTTGGTATTTTGTTATAGTAGCCTAAGCTATGTGACATGGAGTCTGCGCTTTCCTGAGTCTCTGCAAAGAAGGATTCTCTTCAGGGTGTTCCCTCTCATAATCTGCTATGGAATTCTGCTTGGTGCCCACGTCACCATGAAATCAGGGTTCTAGGGGCAGGAAAGTCTAACATTCATGAAGACCCTCTGCTCTAGGCCCTGGGTTCCAAACCTGCTGCCCATTCTACTTCTGTGCACCCTCATCACCATGGCTGGTGTCCCAGCCCTGATGATAGCAGTGAGTAATGGCAAAGTAAGGAGAGGGGAAAGAAAAGAGACGTACTCGTTACGGAACAGCAGATAGGGGCACTTGGTGTTTGGGGAAGAAAGAGCATACATAGCAGGAAGAGAAGTACTTGCCATAAAGTCTCCTGCACATTCCATTAATTATTATGTAGCAAATATAATTTATTCAAGTAGGAAAAAAACAAAGGAAAGGTAGAGAGAAAATACCACTACCACTTTCTGTTGAATTCAGCCAATGCATAAAATTCTGAGGCTATCTCAGTGATCTTGGCAATACACTGGTTGGTTTAAATCTTTTCAAAAATTCCTTTAGATCAGGGCTTGGCAAACACATCCTTAAGAAGTCAAGTAGTACATATTTCAAGCCTTTCTGGCCAGAGGGTCTCTGCCACCATACTCAACTCTGCCTTCAGCCACAGACAATATGTAAATGAATGGGTGTGACTATGTGAAAATAATGCTTTATTTAAGGACACTGAAATCTGAATTTCATATCATTTTCCATGTCATGAAATAGTCATCTTTTTGCTGACCATTTAAAAATGTAAAAATCATTCACAACTCACAAGCTGTAAAAGCAGGCCACATTTGGCCTATGGGTCATAGTTTGCCAGCCCCCTCCTTAAGTCACTTAACTGATCATTTTCGACTCTGTCCAGCTATCGCTTCTCCATCTTATGCATTGAGGGAAGTAATGATATATAACTCCATGGCCTGAGGCTTTTTGTTTTTTGGAGTTTTTTATATTTCACTAGGAAGAGCCGCTGCATAGATGGCGGGCATGGCCATTTTTCTAATTTAAATGTATATAGCTTTATTTCTTGAACAGATCCTAGAACAAGTCCCTTTGTTACTGAGGAGTTCGTATTTTATTCCAAGTGTATAAGAGCTGCAGTTAAGTCACTAACCAACCGATATTAGGCAAAAGTAAATGGCATCCAATAAATGAATAAATATATCCTCATTTCTGCTCTTAGAAGTGAAATACTGGCAAGGGACATATTGCATGGGCAATGTGGTGCTGCCTTCAAAGACTTGTAGTTAAATCACCAATAACACATCCTTTCTTCCAACTTACTCGAAAATGTTTTATGCAGCAGTTGCCTTAAACGGGGCCTTAGTTAGGAGGTAGAAGGCTTTTATAAATGACATCCTTAAGTGCTCCGCTGGCCTGTTCTCCACTTCCTTCTGCTTTCTCTTCCTTGGAACCCTGCTGCCAAGCTGTGAGAAAGTCTGGGCTATAGTACTGAGAAGAGTGGACTTGCAGGGAGGGAGAGATGCCCGGCGGAGACAGAGCCATGGAGAGAAGCAGCAAGGAAGCCAGCCAGGCTTTCAGGTGACCCTGCTCAACTCCACCTGGAGCAGGCCCACCATCTTGTTAACCCACAGAATCATAGAAATAGCACATGGTCATTATTTTAAGGCACTATATTTTGAAATGTCCCCATTATTGGGGGGATATTTTATAGCATTGCTGTGATTAATGATTTTATTCCATTCTCCCTTATCCTTGTATCTGCTTCATTTTGTTGCATAACACATTATTATAAACGCTACGGCTTAAAAGAGCACATTTATTATCTGTTAGTTTCTGCAGGCCACAACTTGGGGCCCCACTGAGCTGGGTCCTCTGCTCACAGTTTCACAAGGCTGAAATCATGGTGCTGACTGAACTGTGTTTTCATCTGGAGGCTTGACTGGGGATGAATCTGCCTCTAAGCTCACTCAGAGTGTTGGCAGAATTCATTCCCTTGTGGCTATAAAAACAGAGGGCCTAGCTTTTTTCTGATTGTCAGTTAGAGAAGACCACCCTCAGGACCTCAAGGTTGCCTGCAATGCCTTGCAACATACCTTTCTTCAGATGGCCGTTTACTTCATCACAATAGCAAGGAGAGTCTCTCTACCTCAGAGAAGTCCAGTCCCTCTTTTTTTTTTTTTTTTTTGAGACAGAGCCTCAAGCTGTCCCCTTGGGTAGAGTGCCGTAGCATCACAGCTCACAGCAACCTCCAACTCCTGGGCTCAAGCGAGTCTCCTGCCTCAGCCTCCCAAGTAGCTGGGACCATAGGCACCCACCACAATGCCCAGCTATTTTTTGGTTGCAGCCATTATTTTAGTTTGATGGGCCCGGGCTGGATTCGAACCCGCCACCTTAGGTGTATGTGGCTGGCACCTTAGCCACTTGAGCCACAGGTGCCGAGCCTGGAGAGACTTTTTAAAGTTAAAAAAAAAAAAGGTGGAGGTAGTTATCTTAACTACTAAAAGGTGGAGAGAGTTATCTTAAGCTTCAAAAAAGCTAGATCCAAATGTTCTCTAAGCCATTCCTATGTGGCTT